>CM032230.1:136075000-136235000 GCA_019009955.1 Riptortus pedestris
TTGAATAACGCTGATATCCTTGTCAGATCTTTATTGATATTACCCACAACCAATTTTGGTCCAGTTGCTTATTGTTGGAAGTGATGCTTACATCTTGAGATGTTTTTAGCAGATTTCCCTTAAGGGAAATCAGCTATTGAGGTTGTACTCATGACGGAATTTTCGACATTTTTCTTCAAATGTCCATCGATCCTACCTAGTAGATGACGAAAATGAGGTCCGTTCAAAACTTGTATATATATATATATATATATATATATATATATATATATATATATATATATATAAAATATTTGTCTGTTACCGCTCTAGCGGTCGCAATTTTTGTTTGATCCTTACCAAACTTCATATTTAAGCGTTTTATGTAAAAAGAAAGATCAAGTTCGTTAACGGCTGAAATCAGGCCAGTGGGAGGGGGGGTTTAGAGGGGAGGATTTTCAAAAATTCGAAATATCTCCGTTACTATACGTCGGATCAAAAGATTCTATAAAACCAATCTTATTGCAAATTAAATTTACTATAAATAATGTTCTATACAATAATTCTCTATCTTGAATATTAACCGAGATATTTGCATTTGTATTCTGCATGTGGTCACCAATAGGCTATGTTCGGAGTTTCCGACGAGAGCTCTGGCGGCCGTTTCCATAACTATCGTCCCTCGTGAATAGGTTTAGAGGTTAGTTTAACTGTTTTTTGGGGCTAGAAACTACTGGGTTATTACGCCCTAAATAATGTTTTTTAGGTTTAGAGGTTTCTTACTACTACAGTTGTTATTAGGCAGATTTCTTTATTGTAAAACTTCACGTGGAAAATCTGCTTAGTTTACGCAGCCCCTGCGTGACGGACTTTTTCTTCATAATTCACAAATATCCATCATAATTGCTTTCTAGTAATTATAAAATAACATTATTGTCTTTATTGTCTTATGACTACATTATTCTTAGAATAGCTTCCCTTTGATTTGTTTCTGTCATCTCTCGGGTAAAGGAAAGAAAACGCTACCTTGAACAGGAAAAAAAAATTATATAAATAAGACAGTGGACGCACGTGTGTGTTTGTGCTTGCGTGAGAACTATCTCCGTTGATATACGCCCAATCGAAAAATTGTATTTGTTAAGTTCATAATCAAACTTATTAAAAATGCAATGTTCTATAAATGTTGTTATATATATATGTTTTTTCTAAATTAAATAATAACCAAGATATTTCGATATTTTAGTTTTCGGGCATTTGTAAACCTACTCATGTCAAATTAACTTAACCCTCGGTCGGGCGCGTCAAGAATCTTCCGTCTTCGGGCGCGTGTATCTCAGAGATACAACCTCAACCGTTTTTACGGAAATACAATTTTTTAATATATATTTTGCACTAAAATGTGCACTGTGTGATTAGAAACCATAACAGTAAGTATTATAATAAAAAAAATCTTGGTTGATAAAATAATCAAGTTGGTTATATCAAGTTATAGATTCATTATTATTGAAACCATGAAAGATGATTTTAAAAATATAATTAAAAAATACAAATATCAAAAGAAATTGTTTAAATGCACATGTCTTAATCATACATAATTCATTTCAGTTTGTGAACAATATAAACAAATTATCTAAATATAACTTCATTCAAAAATAAGTAGCACGAAATCACTTTTAGATAATACTTATTAAAAATTATCTAAATTTTAATGCACCAATCTTTTTAAAAATAGCAGTTTAATTATTATTTCTTTTGCAGAGCTGCATTACAATTAGGACAAAGAATGGAATTATGTTGTAAACAAATTTTGGTTTCGCAAATCTCACAAGAGTAATTAGTAAACCTACATTTCTTTTTAGTTTCGCATGGTTCACATCATTTTCTTTTGTTCATTGTAGCGGAATGACTTTTTTATGCTGTTTTGTACATGAGTTCAATGTATGGTCCAATGAGTCTCTGTACTCTTCAAGTTTAGTCCTTAGTTCGGGTGGTAAACGTCTACAGTAGTCACTGCATCGTACAATATTTTCTTGTACAAGTTCTTTTGAAAGCTCATTTATGAGCAAAATAAAATAAAAATAGGTTTATATGATTCCGTTTAATCAAGAGAAACTTAATTGATCTATATATTTATGAAATAGAGATTTCAAAAAAAACTAACGAGATCGGGCGCGTGGTAACTGAATGACAGGTGAAACACACGACTCCATCGAACAAAGTGACACATCTGACCTTGAGGGGGTGACGTATAAAGAACATAACTCGAAGCACTACATCACCACTCTCTGCTAGGGGGAGTGGCAAATATTTCTATAGAAACTGTGTATCTGAGAGATCACGCGCCCGACGGAGGGTTAAAAACTGTTATTCTATGGAGCACTTTATTTAAGGCCTTAATACCAAATATTGATTTCAGAGAAATTTGACGTTTTCAGATAAACACAAAAATTGATGGCTTACTTGGGAAATGTCCTTAGTTAATGCAGAATGCTTGATGGAATTTTTTTTGTACATATAAAACTAATCTTCAATTTCCTTTTATGACCTGATATTGAATCAAATGGATTCAAGGGACTAGAGAGAGTGAAGTGAATATTATTACTATTATAAGTGGGATAGTAAAATCCTAGTAACATGGGATTCTATATTACTAATAGGGATGGGTATCGAACTACAAAACATCGATTATTGACAACCGATTAATATTTGCACTAATTAATCGATACGTCGATTAATCGACGTCGAAAAAATCGATTAATCGATAAAACCAAGAAAAAACAAATTTCAATATTTATATATATGTTAATTGCTAGTTATGTTTATATTGTTATTGAGGATTAACTAACCTCTTTCAATTATCTTTTAACAATTGCAGTTACCAGACAATCGAAGGTTTTACACCTCTTTTTTGTTTGAGCTTACTAGCACATTTAAAAAATTAAAAAAAAATTTAAAAAATATAAATTACATTTCAAAACTTAAAATTTAAAATTAAAAAACTTAATCTAAATATTGTTAAAAAAAATATTTGTTTGCATTAAAAATATTTATTCAGCAGGGTACATTTTTCGTGGATCATCCACGAATTAAGGTTTTTAATTTTAATTTTTGAAATGTAATTTATATATTTTTTTAATTTTAATTGTTAAAAGATAATTGAAAGAGGTTAGTTAATCCTCAATAACAATAAAAAACAAATTTTTACTGATTGAAATGTAGCTAGTATTGAAAAAAAATCGATTGTGGAAAAGTTGAACAATTAGCTTCAAAATATGAAAAATTAGTCCCAACTCTCACTTAAGAAAAAAAATTAAGTAATCTTGATTAAAGTATCGATTACCAGATTAATCATGCATCGTAAACATCGATTAAAAATACACCGATTATTTGGAGTATTAATCGATTATTACGATTAATCGATTCCCATCCCTAATTACTACTGATGTTGGAAACATAATTCCTACAAACATTGTTTAATAAAAATTTCTTGATGTCCATTTATGATATTTTTTTTTCTGTGTGTAATTGTGTTCCATTTCTGGTTTTGTGTTCAATTCCTGGTTTTGTGATAGATTCTATTTTGTTTAAATTAATTTACGTTATGTCTCTTTCTATTTGTTTTTAAATTGATGGACATTTTATTTTGAGCACATCACCACAGATTCGAAACCTCAATAAATAAATAAATACAACCTTCCTCATTAACTAATGGAATACTGGTTGTCGACAGAAAGTCCTGACGGAAATCACTGCACTATTGACATTCACTCTACTTTATTAGAATGTCGACATTTATGGGCGATACTCTCTTCAGTTGTGTTTGATCTCCAAGCTACAATTGAAACAAGTAGACCCTACTATCCAGAGAGCCATGTCCGTCTTGTCAAACATTGCGTAACATGTTAGTGTCTAATGAAGTGGAGTGGAAGTCGATAATGTGCAGTTTTACTTTTCATCACGGGAATTAAATCAAACTTTAATTTCTAGTTCGTGTAAAACATCATCGGAACGTAGCACTTTACGTGAGTTTTGACTTAATTTTAATAAGTAGTTCGTGGAGACCTTCAATGGAACTAGCTATGACCTACCCTTAGTTCGTTTAGACCATTGTTGGATCAATGCAATATAGTTCGACCAGCTTTTAATATGTATTTTGACCAATATTATGCAGTTTGACCTAGTTTTATTATATAGTTCGTGTATACCTTCAATGGGCCTAGCAATGTATTTTGATCTTCCCATAGTATGAAGTTCGGGTGGACCTTTGTTGGACCTATACAAAGTTGTTGTACTTGCTTTTCATATGTAGTTTGGCCTACTTTTATTATGTAGTTCGTGTAGACCTTCAAAGGGATGAGCAATGTAGTTTGACCAACCCTTAGTTTGAAGTTCGTGTAGACCTTTGTTAGATATATACAAAGTAGTTCGACCTTCTATTGATATGTAGTTAAAATTATATTATGCAGTTTGACCTAGCTTTATTGTGTAGTTCGTGTAGACCTTCAATGGACCTAGCAATGTAGTTTGAGCTATCCTTACTATGATGTTCGTGAAGACCTTTGTTGGACCTATACAAAGTAGATCTACCTGCTATTAATATGTAGTTTGGTCTAGCTTTATTATGAAGTTCGTGTAGACCTTCAATGGGCCTAGCAATGTAGTTTGACGTACCTTGGTATGAAGTTCGTGAAGACCTTTGTTGGACCTATACAAAGTAGATCTACCTGCTATTAATATGTAGTTTGGTCTAGCTTTATTATGAAGTTCGTGTAGACCTTCAATGGGCCTAGCAATGTAGTTTGGCGTACCTTAGTATGAAGTTCGTGTAGACCTTTGTTGGACCTGTACAAAGTAGATCTACCTGCTATTAATATGTAGTTTGGTCTAGCTTTATTATGAAGTTCGTGTAGACCTTCAATGGGCCTAGCAATGTAGTTTGACGTACCTTAGTATGAAGTTCGTGTAGACCTTTGTTGGACCTATACAAAGTAGTTCGACCTGCTATTGATATGTAGTTAAAATTATATTATGCAATTTGACCTAGCTTTATTATGTAGTTCGTTTAGACCTTCAATGGGTCTAGTATTGTAGTTTGAAATATCCTTTGTATGATGTTCGTGTAGACATCTGTTGGAACTATAAATAGTAGTTCGACTTGCTATTGATATGTAGTTTGATCTATATTATGTAGATTAAGCTACCTTTATTATGTAGTTCGTGAAAACCTTCAATGAATCAAGCAGTGTAGATTGACCTAACTTTATTAAGTGGTTCGTGAGAACCTTCAATGAACCAAGCAATGTACTCTAACCTACCATTAGTTTGTTGTTCGTGTAGACATCTTTTGGACCTATACAAAGTAGTTTGACCTATATCATGTAGTTTAGCCTAGCTTTATTATGAAGTTAGTATAGACCTTCAGTAGACCTTGTATGTCGTTTGACCTACCCTTAGTATGAAGTTCGTGAAGACTTTTTTTGTACCTATACAAAGTAGTTCGAGGTGCTTTTAATATGTAGTTTGGCGTATATTATGTAGTTTGACTTTATTATGTAGTTCGTTTAGACCTTCAATGGGCCTAGCAATATAGTTTGACCTACCCTTAGTATGAAGTTCGTGAAGACCATCTTTGAGGTCGAACTCATTACGTGATTTCCGTAATTTTTCTATAAATGACCATTGATCCTACCAAGAAGATGACAAATATTTGGTCCTTTCAAAATCGAATATATATATATATATATATATATATATATATATATATATATATATATATATATATATATATATATATCAGTTATGGATCTATAGGTCGCAATTATTGTTTCACCGTTACCAAAATCGACATTTAGTCGTTTTATATAAAACGGTTAAAAAGATTAGAATTTTGAAAATTCGAAGCATTTCCGTTACTATACGTCGGACCGTAAAAAAGTATAAAATCAGTCCTATTTCAAAATTTAATGCACTATAAAAAGAACAAAAAAAAAAACTATAGTTTCCTTTTGACCCACGTAAATCTTAGAAGATTGGCCCTGACCCTGGAGTGGCCATCCGGTAGTAGAGTGACCACTGATGGCCACTATGAGATTAGGCCTTTGCCGTTAGAGACACTTTGGCCTGTCAAAGGATCACCGGCGGCGGTCCGACTCACACAATGGCCTAATTCCCTTTATTAATATGGTCAATAGGCCTTTTGTCAGGGGAGGCCATAACGAAGTTACTCCTGGATCATGCAGGGCCATTATTGGCCTCTCCCTCAGACAATATAGGCAGGGGTGGCCCTCTCCTTCATAATGGAAGTCCGTCACGCAGGGGCTGCGTTAACTAAGCAAATTTCCCAAGCATTTGTATTTATCTCAAAACTTAAAAATTCAATGAGAATAATATTTGGTATTTAAGTTACAAATCATTCACTTCTTAATATAACAGCTTATTGTTAATATGACACTAGTAGGACTAGGGGTTAAGTGATGGCCCACAACTAAAAAAAGGCAAATATCTCAGTTAATAATAAAGATTGTGAAAAAAAAGTTACATAACAACATTTATAGAACATTAAATTTTCAATAAGATTGACTGAATACAATCTTTCTATCCGACGCATAATAAAGGAGATAATTTGAGTTTTAGAAATTCTCCCTCTCTCCTCAGTCTGATTTCAGACATTAACGAACTTGATTTTTATTTTTAAGTAAAATGTTTAGATATCTAGTTTGGTAAGGATCAAACAAAAATTATGACCACTAGTGTGTTAACAGGCAAATATATAAACCTACATATATATATATATATATATATATATATATATATATATAACTTTGTACGGACCTCATTTTCGTCATCTTGATGAACATATGAAAAAATCTTTAGAAAATCACGCCATGTGTACGTCTTCAACAGCTGATTTTCCTTAAGGGAGATCTGTTTTTTTTTTTTTTTTTTTTTTTTTAGGCCACCACACAGCGTTACTGAAGGCGAAAAACTAGAATGCACGAATAACTGCCTTAATACTTGAGTTACAAAAAAAAATCAAAGAGAAACAATTGTAAAACTGCAACACTTTAAAACGATTGGTTCTATAACATTTTACGATCCAGCTCATAATAACAGAGATATTTCGAATTTTTGACTGCCCCCCCTTTTTGAACCTCCACATTTCCATATCCAATTTGAGCATATTAATATTTTCATTCTGAATTTCTGAATATTCCAAAGTTTTGTAGTTCAAAATAAATATAGATTCTAAGTAGCCAGAATTTCCGTGCACTCTCTAGCGCCATCTAGAGCTTTGTTTGGCAATGTATTAAGCTTTTTCACTGGGAACTTTGAATATAATATTCAGGAAAATTGAAATTAGCTTCTACTTGAATAAATTTGATATGATCATTGAGGGTAAGAGCGAATCTTAGTAATGTGGAACAGTGTTTTTGACAAATAATCAGCTGATAGTAACAAATTGTTCTGCTTGAACTTTGATAAAATGTATTTGAACAGGAATAATTTTGTGCTTCTGTAAAAGGTAAGGTGGGGAGGGGGCTTGAATAATGTCGTAAAAAAAGCAATGGAAGACCCAGTGGACAAACAAACATTTATTACGCTCAATGATCCGTGTATACCTTTACTGGCCATTTGCCAGCTCACCATTCTAAATCTCTCTCACTCTCTCTCTCTCTCTCTCTCTCTCTCTCTCTCTCTCTCTCTCTCTCTCTCTCTCTCTCTCTCTCTCTCCCCCTCTCTCCCACACACACTCTCTCTCACTCTCTCTCTCCCTCTCTCTCTCTCTCCCTCTCTCCCTCTCTCTCTCTCTCTCTCTCTCTCTCTCTCTCTCTCTCACCCCCCTCTCTCCCACACACACTCTCTCTCTCACTCTCTCTCTCCCTCTCTCTCTCCCTCTCTCTCTCCCTCTCTCTCTCTCTCTCTCACACTCTCTCTCTCTCTCTCTTTCTCACACTCTCTCTCTCTCTCTCTCTCCCACTCTCCCCCCCCCGCTCTCCCTCTCTCTCTCTCTCTCACTCTCTCTCCTCCCCCTCTCTCTCTCTCTCTCCTTCTCTCTCTCCCCCTATATTTAATCTGCACATTATGACTTTAACCCTTGATTGGAACAGCCGTTCTTATTTGTTAATGCCAGGGGACCTGCTAGCACACTGAAAGGGCACGACAAATATGGACGCATGCGAATGCGTACAAACACCAGAAACTGGTTGACTAATTGTGGTAATACTTCTTGTCCATTCATTAATACCAATCGCATAATTGATAAACACAATTAACAAAAAAGGAGCATCCATAAGTCTGACTAAATGAGGTAAGAATAATGACCTAAAAATACTTCTTCTATAAGCGGTATTATCATATTAATTTTTTAAATACAAATGACACAAATCTAATGATCCTTTTTAAAAAAAATAATAAATAAGCCTAATGGAAAAAACAAATTGATGAAATCATTCGAAATAAAATAAGCCTTGATAAATTCACAATTGAATTGTATAAAATGCACTTAATCAAAAACTATAAACAAACGAACGTTGGGTAGGTAACAATACACCTGATAGTCCTTGTATTGACCTAATGTTTATCTATACAAAAAGGATCATTAAAATTCTTCTTTACAATATCACATTGCCTCGTTTCAATTACACTTCAGATTTTAATCTCCTCATGTGTATTTTAAAATGCATCTCACTTCGCTCATGAAACTCACTTTACAAACGATGCCGTGCATCCCGTTTTCTTGCTCGAGACCAACCGACATCACAATTGTGACGATGGAATTGCCATTAGTCCACCCCTATGTAGTGCTGCTATCTACAGATTTATTAATATTGTTTCATCTGCTGATAAGACGAGCAACAGCGACGTAGAAATGATTTTTTTCGGCATCCTTACATACATTCTAGGTCGTAAATTGAGATCAGAGGCCTTGGACAAAGACAACTTGATCAGGAGATCCAGAAATAAACAATCTGTCAATTCTATTCAAAAATTAATTTAATTTTCGACCATATAATATTCCTTTAAACGAAAGTTTCATCTACATCTTCTGTATATGATTCCAAAAGCATTCTCAAATGTGTTTCAGCTTATTGGCTCAAGATGACAATGAAGTGTCGTTGAATGCGCTGATTGACGTACAAAGACGCTGACGTACGCTGATTGACGTACAAAGACGCTGACGTACGCTGATTGACGTACAAAGACGCTGACGTACGCTGATTGACGTACAAAGACGCTGACGTACGCTGATTGACGTACAAAGACGCTGACGTACGCTGATTGACGTACAAAGACGCTGACGTACGCTGATTGACGTACAAAGACGCTGACGTACGCTGATTGACTACTGATTTTTTTTCCCACCTCTGCCCCCGCTGTACCTTTGGGTTTCAGCATACCAGCGGTCTCCATCTAATAAGAGATATCAAATTATGAATACATAAATTGGGCCAGGTAACTTAGCCTAACTCACCGAGCACAGACATTGACTACTGATTATTATATCCTAAAATATGCAATGGATATGTAATTATTATCATTAGATATTTTATTTTTTCGTTAATTCTATACTAAATAATGATCCTAAGTTAGATGGAGGTGAGATTCAAATTATGTTTTGACAATTCTGTCTAGAAGCACAGAAAACTAAATCCATTGATTATGCTGCCGAAATGAAGTAAATCTATGTTGATATTTGTAAGTTAAAATGCGCTAAGACATCTAAGAAGTAAAGAAAAACATTGTTTAATTAAAATCAGAAAAAAAAGTCCGTCACGCAGGTGCTGCGTAAACTAAACATATTTCCCACGTGAAGTTATACAGTAGATAAATCTGCCCAATAACATCTGTAGTAGTAAGGTATATCTTAACCTATTCAAGAGGGACGAATAGTTATGGAACCGCCCGCCAGAGCTCTCGGCGAAAATTCCCGAGCAGCCGACGATTACACACAGAATACAAATGCAAATATCTCGGTTAATATTCAAGATAGATAATAAATTTATAGGACAATATTTATAGTAAATTTGCAAAAAGATTGGTTCAATACGATTTTTCGACCCGACGTATAGTAACGGAGATATTTCGAATTTTCGAAAATCCTCCCCTCTAAACCCCCCCCCCCTCCCACTGATCCTATATGAGTCGTTAACGAACTTGATCTTTCTTTTTACATAAATAGACTAAATATCGAGTTTGGTTACGATCTAACAAAAATTGCGACCGCTAGAGCGGTAACAGACAAATATATAGATAGATAGAAAGATATATATATATATATATATATATATATATATATACAGTTTTGAACGGATCTCAATTTCGCCATCTACTAGGTAGGATCGATGGACATTTGAAGAAAAATGTCGAAAATTCCGTCATGAGTACAACCTCAATAGCTGATTTCCCTTAAGGGAAATCTGCTAAAAAACTAAAAAAATTAAAATCAGAAAATAAAACTAATACCTGCTACATGTAGTTAAAAAATAATAATAATAGTAAATTAGCGAATAAGGATATCAAAAGGGCAATTAAAAAATGAATTTATTAATCGCTTGCGTCTTTTTTTCAACAGTTATCTTTCATGCAGATATAAAATAAAAGTCCGTCTCGCAGGGGCTGCGTAAACTAAGCAGATTTCCCACGTGAAGTTTTACAATAGAGAAATCTGCCTAATAACAACTGTAGTAGTAAGAAACCTCTAAACCTAAAATATTATTTAGGGCGTAATAACCCAGTAGTTTCTAGCCCCAAAAAACAGTTAACCTAACCTCTAAACCTATTCACGTGGGACGAATAGTTATGGAAACGGCCGCCAGAGCTCTCGGTGGAAAGTCCGAACATAGCCTACTGGTGACCACACGCAGAATACAAATGCAAATATCTCGGTTAATATTCAAGATAGAGAAAACATGTATATAACAGTATTTATAGTAAATTTAATTTGCAATAAGATTGATTCTGTACAATTTTTCGGTCCGACGTATAGTAACGGAGATATTTCGAATTTTCGAAAATCCTCCCCTCTAAACTCCCCCTCCCACTGGTCCGATTTCAGCCGTTAACGAACTTGATCTTTCCTTTTACATGAAACGACTAAATATCGAGTTTGGTAACGATCAAACAAAAATTGCGACCGCTAGAGCGGTAACAGACATATATATATACAGCTTTGAACGGACATCATTTTCGTCATCTCCTGGGTAGGATCGATGGACATTTGAAGAAAAATTTCGAAAATTCCGTCATGAGTACAATCTCAATTGCTGATTTCCCTTAAGGGAAATCTGCTAATAAAAGCAGCCAAAACAGGTGCTTTATGCTTTAGTTAGAAATTACAAAGATCTTTCCATTTTCCATTCTTCTTGTTCATAATTAACGTAGTGGCGCAAATTGAAATTTCCAGATGCGCCTGTACCTTCTTACATATGGCCTACATAAGCTTATCAGTGGAATTAAGTAGGGCAGATAAGAAGGGCTTATAGTGGGTTGATATCCCTTCACTGACCTACAAGAACAATGCAAAAGGTCAGTGTGACTCCCTTCGTCCGAGCTAAAGGCCCCCTTGAGCCAGCCTTTGGCAATAATATTGTCTGCCAGTGATTTATTTTTAAGCTCTTCAAGAGATAATTTTAGCACTATCAGCCAATACCCAGGTGGGCTGGCAATCGTCCACGGCATCTTTAAAATAGTGTGACATAGTAATCTCAAAACGTCCTATAAATTCATCGTTATTCATAATCAGAGTCTCTGATGACTAACCGCCGTCTTATGTGTGTAAATATATTTCGGGAATGAATATTTACCATTCAAATTAGAGTGTATTTCTTACGGCGTATTTTATTTATTTTTTTTTTTTTTTCGGAAAAGTAGGTAAATTACTTTTAGTGATATTTCTCTAAACACCTTGGTGTAAATAAGATATCGATATCACTTCAAAATGGCCTTAATGGTAAATAAAAAAAAAAAACGATTTCTCTTTTTTAGCAGATTTCCCTTAAAGGAAATCAGCTATTGAGGTTGTACTCATGACGGAATTTTCAAAATTTTTCTTCAAATGTCCATGGATCCTACCTAGTAGATGACGAAAATGAGGTCCGTTCAAAACTGTATATGTATATCTATCTATCTAAATATATATATATATATATATATATATATATATATATATATATATATATATATATTTGTCTGTTACCGCTCTAGCGGTCGCAATTTTTGTTTAACCGTTACCAAGCTCGATATTTAGTCGTTTTATGTAAAAAGGAAGATCATGTTCGTTAACGGCTGAAATCAGACCAGTGGGAGGGAGGGGGTTTAGGGAGGAGGATTTTTGAAAATTCGAAATTACTATACGTCGGATCGAAAAATTGTACTAAAGCAATCTTATTGAAAATTAAATTTACTATAAATATTGTCATATACATTTTTTCTCTATCTTGAATATTAACCGAGATATTTGCATTTTTATTAAATCGGGGCGCCTAACAGACTAGAGTTACTTAAAAGCTAGCGGCGGTTTCCTTCACTGGCTCGGCTCTCGTGAAATTTCTATATTGTAAAACTTCCTGTAAGAAATCTGCTTAGTTTACGCTGCCCCTGCGTAACGGACGATTTATAGATTTCCCTTAATCTCCGTCGGGTGCAGCTGGCCTGAGAGTCCAGGAAAACATACTTTTTGATGCGCCGCCTCATTCTGTTTCCCCCGTGAGCCGCCATTCCCAGGTAGTTTCCTGATTCGTGTTCATGCTTAGAATCCCCTACTATAGTCTATTGCCATCCTTCATCCGGCACGTCAGGTCTTCTGGTTCTTCAAGATATATCTAATGCGATCGTTTCATATACTAAGATTAATTCTATTCTGTAAAGGAAGTTCGTCGATATCTTGAGAAATAAGTGCAAGTCTAACTCTGGCCTCCCAGGCCGAGTGGGCCTGATCAATTTTACTTGTTTCAGTTTAAGCTTCATTCTGTTTTAGTAAAGTCATTATTTTACGTTCTAAAAAGTATATTAGTTTTCCTTAGATCCTAGCGAAGTCTGTCCTACCGGCATTTTATATAAAAATTGATTAGGTGGGGAGTGGGGCGGTTAAAAGTGTGGCGGCATCTCAGGCTTTTGCTTCGTTCAGCCCTGCGCCCGACGGAGGGTTAAGGGAAATCAGATATTGTGGTCGTACTCAAGACGCGATTTTCAAATATTTTCCTCAAATGTCCATCGTAGGTCAAGCTAGTAGATCACGAAAATGTCCAAAATTATATATATATATATATTTACCGCCCTAGCGGTTGCAATTTTTGTTTCATCCTTTCCAAACTCGATATATGAGCGCTCATGCGAAAAAAAGATCATGCTCCTTAACGCCTATAATTGTGCCGGAGGGACTTTTTGCATATGTACTGCAATATAAAAATATGTGAATGTTTTTCCAGATTTTTCTTTGGTTAGAATTGTATCTGTTATTGGTTATTAAGTAATATCAGAATTAATTAGTTTTAGTGGTTGAATTTATAATTAGATATAGGTTGTTTATAATTAAATGAGAATTCTGATTTAGCTAGGGCTCCTCTTAGCATATTGATTAAAAAATATTTATGACCTTAATGGCTCAGTTTCATTCGAATGCATCTAATAAATATGGATTATTACAAAGAAAAGATTGTTGCCCTGAGGTTTTTTAAAAACTTAAATTCCAAACAAGAACTCCGTATCAAAAAGTACCTCTACCTATGATTTTGGTTAACATTGTTTTTGCTCCCCAGTATTTTGAGTGCTTGAGAAACATAAACAAAGCGGGCAAGGTCCTTGAAATGTTACAAATGACAGTACTTTCTGACAGAAATCCAGACTATTAAAATTTGATACCTAATAAAACAAATATATCGACTTTTTTTTATACGCAAGAAGAATACTATCAAAATATTCAAATATTAAAACACCTACAATATATTTTGTAATAAAAATACCTAAACAAATATTTAATGATTGGTTATATTGTCTTTTTAAGGTGGATACTCGCCGTTTATGAAGCATATCATTTTTTAATCGATCTAAGACTAATAATAAATTATGTCAATAAACAAAAAATCTTGGCTATTTAATAATTTCAGGAAATATATTGACATATTATTAGTAAAGTAGAATATAGTGGTTGAGCACCGAAAATATTTCACGTATCCTTTAATATTTTTTTAATATTTAATGCAAAATAAATTCCCATTATGAATATTTCAATTTCACTGTTTCTAGGTTCCGTCCGAGGTGTTTAAATTTGACCCCACTCCTCCTGGCACGATTTTCATTTAAAGACATTAAATGGAAACATACATTAAATAATATTAAATTAGAAAATATTTTAATAGAAAAAGCTTGATCAGTTTTACATGAGTCCATTAAAATTTGAAGTAAAAAGCACTAAAGGAATTTATTAATTCAATCAGAAGTGGCCATTAAGCGAGCTGGCCAAGTAATTCTATTTTCATCACGAGATGTGCAGAAATGATGAGAACCACTGCATAATTTCAACAGGGACTGCGTTTCCATCAATTTCACTGGGTATGCTTTTAATTAATGTATATGATATTAATCATCATATATCACTTAATATCATATTTCATTCAGTATGTAAACACGTGGAATATACTAAACACGGAGAGCCCATTTCATTTATAGTAATCATACTGGGTCATGCAATAATAATGGGAATTTTGCAATAAATATTTTTTATTCACCTTATTCGAAACACTTCTTCATCCCCTGAAACCAATAATAAAATTGGTACTACAATAATTCAGTTGGCAGTATCACTTGTCTCAAATCATGTTAGTCCGTCACGCAGGGGCTGCGTAAACTAAGCAGATTTCCCACGTGAAGTTTTACAATAGAGAGACGAACAGTTACGGAAACGGTGGAACTAGCTTTTAGCGGAAACGCACGACTAGAACCGAAATTAGCCGATCTCATCTCGTCCGTTATCCTCACACACTTAATAAAAAGGCAAATATCTTGGTTAATATTTAAGATAGAGAATAAATGTATATAACAATATTCATAGTAAATTTAATTTGAAATAAGATGGATTATATACAATTTTTCGATACGACGTATAATAACGGAGATATTTCGAATTTTTGAAAATCCTCCCCTCTAAATCCCCCCCCTTCCAACTGGTCAGATTTCAGCTATTAACGAATTTGGTTTTTTTTTTTTTTTTTTTTTTTTTTTTTTTTTTAAAAAAAAATTTTAAATATTTATTTTGGTAACGATCGAGCAAAAATTGCGGCAAAAAGAGCTTTTTTTTTTTTTTTTTTTTTTTTTTTTTTTTTTTTTTCCAACGTCCACTATATGCTACTAGGCTAATCGGGACGGATTATCTACAGGCTACCACCCTTTTCTTGCCAGGGTGGGCAAAAGGAGTTTATTTAATGAGTCCGTCATTAAACAAATTTCCACTTCCCAGGGCGGGATTCCGCCACTCTATGTACGCTAGGCGAGATTAGGACCAACGCCCTAACTCGTACGGCCAACCAGAGCCCTCACTAGAGCTTTAACAAACAAAAAAAAATTTATATATACCAGGGTAGGATTGATGACATATGAAGAAAATTTTTGAATATCTTGTCATGGGTACGACCTTCACCCCTAAGGGAAATCTTCTAAAACGATCCCAAGCTTAAATACCCAATATTGTGTTCAAAAGATTTTTACTTGATGAGATATATGCAAATACGTAGTGTGAATATGTCATCAATGTTTTTCACAACCACAAAATTGTGCTCATTGGGTTTTTATTTGAAATTTAGACAGTTTATGGTGAGATGAGATCAGTAGTATATCATACCAGCTCGTGGGAAATCTGCTTAGTTAACGCAGCCTTTGCGTGACGGAATTTTTAGCATATTTCCCATAAGGGAAAATAGTATTGAGGTCGTACTCATAACTATTTGTCCGTTAACGCTCTAGCGGTCGCAATTTTTGTTTGATCGATACCAAAATCTATATTTAAACGTTTTATGCAATAAGACAGATGAAGTTCGTTAATCGCTGAATTCGGACAAGTAGGAAGGGGGGGGGGGTTTAGAGGGGGTATTTTCGAAAATTCGAACTATCTCCGTTGCCATACGTCGAATTGTATAGAACCAATCTTATTGTAAATTAAATTTACTATAAATATTGTTCTACACATTTATTCTCTATCTTGAAAATTAACCGAGATATTTGCATTTTTATTAAATGTGGGCGGATAACGGATGAGAGTGAATTTCCGGTCGAAAACTAGATCGGCCGTTTCCTTAACTGTTCGGCTCTCGTGAAATTTCGCTATTGTAAAACTTCACGTGGGAAATCTGCTTAGTTTACGCAGCCTCTGCGTGGCGGATTTTTTTTGATTATTCAGACGATTTTACACATTTCCTTTTGAATTATTCCTATTTGGGAACCGTTCGAGGAGCCGACTGGAGGAAGCTTGTCCTTGCTATGAGCTGTCAGGTTTGGTTGAGGCGTCTGTCACTGTCAGGGTCCACTATATCTCCTCAGGGGGTCCTGCCATTGACAATCTCCTTATACTCCCATCTTCGACGGATCACAACTTAAAATAAAAATATTGTAAACCAATCGGCCAATCCGGAAGATGTTCCTGAGGGGAAAACACCCACAGCTCTACTAATCTGCGCAATGGGCGAATTCAGTGCAATATTTCACACTTTACATAATTAAAAAGGATGAAAGGGATTTGATAATAGCAGACTTGATTGAATTCAAATTTTTGCAAGTAATAGTAAAATAGATAGGTCATTGACAAAACGAATTCGTATTTCTCAAATAAATTTAAAATAAAAAATCCTGCATTGATCTTACTGAGACATGATATAAATATTTATTAACGTCTACTTTTTGCAACTCAGGCTAATCAGGACAGGTTATCTGCAGGTTACTACCCTTTTCTAGCCAGGGTGGGACTTAGGATGTTATTTAATAAATTCGTCGCTAAATAATTTCCTTTGCCCAGGCAAGAATCGAACTCGCCGCTCTAGGTTTACCATGTGAGATTAAGGTCAACGCTATCGCTCACACGGATAAATGAGGTAGATGTAAGATATACACTTTTTAGCCATTTTCATAGAGAAATGTAAATATGAATGCATTCTGTATTTCTATTAGAAGCTAGTAAGTTACATTTGTTTTATGTTTGATTTCCTCAAAAACTCCCCCTCCTTTAAAGCATTAACTTATTCATGAAATGAATTTTAAAATCACGAAATACGCTTATATTTCGAGTTTAGATTTTTTTTTTTTTTTATGGAGATTTATTGATATTTTGCTGATTTCCCTTGAGATTTTTACACTTTTACTTGACACGATTTCCTCAAATCTTACACCAATGGCACCTGGGACAGGATTAAAATGAGGTTTGTTCAATAATTTATATTTAACTATTTAGTAGAAGTCATGTTTGTTTGATTGTTACCAAACTGGATATATTAACCAGTTTACTTTATGTAAAAATAAAGATATCAAATATTTGACGTTGGCTAACGGCTGAAATCGGACTACGGGGGGAGTGGTTAGTTTAGACGGGGATTTCAACAATTTTAGAACCTATAAACGTTCTTATATAGATTTTTTCCTTCTCTATCTTGATTTTGAAACGAGATATATGCATTTTTTGTAAACCCCTTTTCATGTAATATTAACAAGAAGCTGTTTTAGCAGATTTCCCTTAAGGGAAATCAGCTATTGAGGTTGTACTCATGACGAGATTTTCGAAATTTTTCTTCAAATGTCCATCGATCCTACCCAGGAGATGACGAAAATGAGGTCCGTTCAAAACTGTGTGTGTGTGTATATATATATATATATATATATATATATATATATATATATATATATATATATATATATATATATATTTGTCTGTTACCGCTCTAGTGGTCGCAATTATTGTTTAATCGTTACCATACTCGATATTTATTCGTTTTATGTAAAAAGAAAGATCAAGTTCGTTAACGGCTAAAATCGGACCAGGGGAAGGGGGGGGGGGGTTAGAGGGAAGGTTTTTTGAAAATTCAAAATATCTCCGTTACCATACGTCGGATCAAAAAATTGTATAGAATCAATCTTATGGCAAATTACATTTACTATAAATATAGTTTTATACATTTATTCCCTATCTTGAATATTAACCGAGATATTTGTATTTTTATTAAATGTGGGCCGATAACGAACGTATAGAGAGACGGCTCTCGTATAGAGATTTCTCTATTGTATAACTTCACGTGGGAAATCTGCTTAGTTTACGCAGCCCCTGCGTGACGGACTTTTTATTATAAACCACATTATTAGAAGCTTAAATACCAAATATTTTTTTCATGGGATCTTCATTTACTAAATATTGCTTAAATCATAATATAACAACCAAAAACTAAAAAAAAAAAAAGAAACAATGGTCGGAAAATCAGCCGTTTGTTCTTGGATTTGACTTCGTTAATGTTTTAGATTGTAGTTGGAATATAGGAATAAGTGATTTATTAGAAAACCCGCTTGACTAAAGTTGTAAATGGCTGAAAAAATAGCATTGACGCAGTTAATATTCGCATTATAACAAATTGAAGGGAGCAACCATTTTAGAAAATGATTTGGCGCATATTGACGAAGGTAATCATGATTCAGAGTGCTGCATTTCAAAGCCATAAGATAACTCATCCGATTTAAACAATTAACGAGAAAGATATTTAGATTTGCTTAAAATCGTTTGTTAATGAGTTTAAAATGTTTATTTGATCGGCACCAAATTCGATATTTAAACGTTCTATGCAAAAGTTAGTTAACGTCTCAAATCGGGCCAGTGGAATTAGGGAGTCTATATGTCGAGTAGAAAAATTGTATAATACCAATCTTACTGCTAATTAAATTTCTTACAAATATTTTTATATACATTTATTCTCTATCATGAATATTAACCGAGATATTTTCATTTTTCATCCCTCGGCAAACCCCCACTTCTACTCAAGTCATATTAACAATAAGCTGTTATTTCAAGAACCGCTTAATTCGCAAAAAGCAAATATTGTTTTCATTGAACTTTTACTTTGTGAGATATATGCAAATACGTTCTGTTGACGACCCCCCCCCCTTCTTCTTTTGTTCTTGGATTACTGAAATTTGAGTCGCACTGAAAAATTTGATGAACCAATATTAATGAATATCTCTTGTTCAATATTTAATGTCATATATATTTTTTCTCAATAATAATCGAGATATTGGCATTGTTTAGTTTTCTGTCTTTAGTAAACCCCCACTTTTTGCCATCGCACTTCAAAAATAAAATAAAATATCGTGAAAAGTCTTAATCAAAGCATAAATACCAAATATTGTTTTAAATGGACCTACGTAATGTTGGGTTCATGGGAATAGTTAACGTATCGACGGCATCAATTAATTTTTTTTTTTTTAAATTTACTTCCACTTTATGCTACTAGGCTAATCGGCATGGGTTATCTAATGGTTACCATCTTTTTCTAGTCAGGGGAATAAGGAGTTTATTTAATGAGTCCGTCATTATATAAATTTCTACTGTCCAGGGCGAGATTCGAACCCGCCACTCTAGGTATGTCATGCGAGATCAAGACCAACGCCCTAACCCGCACGGCCAACCCGAGCCCCAATTAAAATTTTATTGACCACCCACTTCTACTAATCGATTTTTTTTTTCTTTTTGGAAATAGAGAATATGCACTGAGGTGAGATCAGTAATTCATCGTTCAAACACTTGTAAAATCTGCCTAGTTTACGCAGCCCTGCGTGACGGACTTTTAGCAGATTTCCCTTAAGGGAAATCAGCTATTGAGGTCGTACTCATGACGCGAGTTTCGAAAAATTTCTTCAAATGTCCATCGATCCTACCCAGGAGATGACGAAAATGAGGTCCGTTCAAAATTATATATATATTTGTCTGTTAACGCTCTAGCGGTCGCAATTTTCATTTGATCGTTACCAAACTCGAAATTTAAACGTTTTATGCAAAAATAAAGATCAAGTTTGTTAATGGCTGAAATCGGACCAGTGGGAGGGGGGGGGGGTTAGAGGGGAGGATTTTCGAAAATTCGAAATACCTCCGTTACTATACGTCGGACCGAAAAATTATATAGGATCAATCTTATTGCAAATTAAATTTACTATAAATAATGTTATATACGTTTATGCTCTATCTTGAATATTAACCGACATATTTGCATTTTTCTTTTTTCAGCTTCTGAGATGAGATCGGCTAACTTCTGGTCTAGTCGTGAGTTTTCGTCAAGAGCTAGTTCGGGCCGTTCCCGTAACTGTTTGACTCTATTCTGAAATTTCTCTATTGTAAAACTTCATGTGGGAAATCTGCTTAGTTTACGCAGCCCCTGCGTGACGGACTTTTTCTCTTAAAAGCCACTTCTTCCTAAATCATTAGTCGCCCTTTTTTATTTTGTGTGTTTTTAATTTGCCTCTATAAATGATAGAACTTGATCAATCAAGGTAACATTGTCTATAAAAAGCTCTCATGTTTCGATCATTATTTTTGAATGACGTTATAAAAATTGGTGAACAACCAAATGGTTTGCTAACTCTAGCCTGAGAACTCCATTATATATTAACGAACTCATGATATACGGGTGCAATATTGTATTTCAATTCTACTCTACTTTTTTCAGGCTTTTTGTTTTATTATTTAAGAAAGTCTGCTAATACTCAGTGTTAGAATGGTTTCTTTGTTACAACGAAACAAAGAGTCAGAAGGAAACCTTGTTGATATAAGAATATTTAACCAAAAAAAACAAACAAAGTAAAAATGGTTGAAAGTATTTATAATCTAGTCTCAACCTTTTGATCTTTGATTTGACTTCGTAAATATTTTTGTAGAGAACCTGCCAAGGGTGTTTCAAGTGAACAAAATATTTAAATTTCAAAGTATTTTTTTCCCCACTCCTTCACGTTTAAAAGCACTGTTCAATTTAATAACATTACGAGGATTTACTTCAAGTAAATTAGCTACAGAGGTTGTGCATTCGAAGTAAATTATGAAAAAAATTCTAAAAACTATTAATGGTCCTACGTTAACTATTTAACGGTCGTCATTTTTAGCGGATTTCACTAAAGGAGAATCAGCTTTTGAGGTTGTAGTCATGACGAAATTTTCAAAAAATGTCTTCAAATGTCCATTGGTCCTACCTAGGAGATGACGAAAATGAGGTCCGTTCAAAATGATATATATGTATTAGTCTGTCTGTGTAGCGGTCGCAATTTTTGTTTCAACGTAACTAAACTCAAAATATAAGCGTTTCAGGCAAAACTAAATGTCAAGTTCGTTGACGGCTAACAACAGACCGTAGGGAGACGGGGAGACAACAAATTATTTACAGCTAAAATATTTACTGGTTCGAAACCGCGTATCAATATTCGGTGTCATTGCTATAGTTTTAGGCTATTTATACTTGACTAGGTTATCTTAGTCATTCTGTTTCTTTAGGTATCAGAAAATAAATGGACATTTATTAATACGACATAGTATTAACGCCATTTGATTTTTTATTATCACCACTTGGTGATGGTTTATTATTACACCACTACCTTGCAGAGTTGATGTGGCAGACGACGGCCGGGGACGACCGCATTATGTAGCCACCCCGCGATATCGTCCAGTTTTGGGCTAACTCTAATTCATAAATACACTTTATCATTAAATCCTAGAAGTATTATTTTAAATAATAAAATAATTTTCTTCTAGTTATGATTTAATAATTGTCTTTAAATTGGTAGCCTTCTGATAACCGATAAATACCGAAATTTATTTGTATTTTTCGTTTACAGCCATTAATTAATCCCCAATCCTAATCACTTTTCCAAAATTTTATCATTAGTCGGCTCGTACCCAACTTAATCTGGAGTTGTGGTTACGTAGACAAGAAGGAATAGGAAATAAAATTATATGTTTTAATCTCGATAGAATCTACGTGACAGACTATATTATGCTCATGGAAAGAAGATGAAGACTCTAGACAGAAAAGGCTGAAGGTAGTTTCGACGGACTTTTGAAGATATATCTTTCAAAAATCAGCTGATGAGATAACAGCTGATTTCCCCCCTGGGAAATCTGCTTAAATGAGAGCGGGGGAGGGAGATTGGTGTAAGTAGGGCAGAGATGCGAAAGCCATTAATAATTGGCAGGAGTTGCCCTATAAAACTTGGCAGACCACCCCCAGCTCCCACCCCCTCGCCCCCACCCCCAGAACCCACCCCCTGCTTTCACAAAAGGATTAAAATTTTAAGAAGTGCCTCACCATTAGCACCCTCGGAGTTTACAAGCCTCTTTAAGACCATTCACTCGATAGATTATCTTTTAAAGGTGGTTAAATTTCCTTAGGATTAAACGAGACTTTAATTAAATTCCGACAGCTCCCTATTATAATTCACAGTTAGTAATATAATCTAGGTAATCCTAGAGTAACATGTTCGATTCTCGTGTGGGCGTTTTGAATTTATTTCGCAACGATCTAACAAATAAAAACCTTCCCGTCGTAGGCTCGATTCCCGTTTGGGTATTATGAATTTATTTTCTGACGAACTAAATATATAAAAACCTTCCCTTCCTGGCTAGAAACGCATTGTTATCTTTAAACAGCCGTAGAGATTAGTTACAGTACCACCAATGGTACGTTATCCAGCATCTAACAAATCGTAACATGATGTCGTATGTATCATACATCATGGATTCTCTCTCTTAGTATTTTTATTCAAAAGCATTCCTCGGTGTTTAGGGATTCAAAAATCTTGAGTTTACCGTTGAGAAAATCCAGTAGCAAATTATATACAAAAGCTTCCATTCGTTTCGGTCATGTATATTTTAAGTTGGGAAACTTTACCGCGAACTATCAAATAATAGTAAGTATCCAAGGGCCAGAAAACATTTTAATAATATATATATATATATATATATATATATATATATATTTGTGTGTGTGTATACAAAAATAAACCCATGTTTTAACGCTTGAATTTTGTTTAAAAAAACAATTTCTAGGTAGCAGAGGAATCAATCTAAATGTGGAAATGAAAATAACTGTTCCTCTATTGGTTAAAAAAAAATCATCTTTCTAAGATAAATCATCATAACCAAAAGGCTACGTCCTGTAGTTCTAACGATTATGCTCTTTCGGAAGCTGCTCTTTTCATATTACTATACTCACCAAAATCCATACGATGTCTTCAAAATAGGATTTCCTACGCCTCCTTCTTCCCCTATGCCCAAGAACATTGCCTTCAAATATGTACATTTTTTTTGAAGTCGCCGTGCCTTATGATATGCCAATGGAGTTTCACTCTCCTTTTTTCCATGGCCTTGACAAGACATTTGCTCTCACCTCAGTTAGAACTCCCATGTTGGATTTTTTTTTTGAGCCCAACGTGTTCTAGTAATTCTACGCCAGACACACAATTCCATTGCACCCAAACTATTATATACTTTTATGTGGGGAGTCCGACTTTCGCTACCGTAAAGCAGTATAACTCCGTGCGAAAAGACTTTTCAATGATATTTTTGTATTTACTTTATTCTTATTAGTTAAAATACTCCTTTTACTTTGGATGGATTGTTTACCAAGTGCTATTCTTCTATCTTGTAGAACTCTCAATGTATTCAGCGATAATGCTCCTTGGGTAACAAAACTCCTTAAATTTTTCAAGTTTAATGTTTCCCATTCTAATATTTATATTTCTTTGGCTTTCTTCCTTCTCTACAAAATTGCTGTATTATGCGCATTTGTCTTGAGTCTAAACTGCTCAAAGGCGTCTTTGGGGACTTCCAGCATTTTATTTATCTAAACTTGTGAAAGCCACCAGTGCAATGCCATCTGCAAATCTGATGCACTAAATGGATTTACAGTTAATCTGCATGCCTTTGGTTGTTTCTTTCATTCTCATTATTGCCTCTTCAATGAACATATTGAGCAGATAAGGTGACAGCCAGCATCCTTGCCTTATACCATACATAACTCTAGCGACCTTTCAAGTTCGTTATAAATGGTTTGTGTACTCTCATTTTTGTAAATATTCCAAATTAACATATCGAATAAACAACAATTTATTGAGCGCTAAAGTGTTTCATAACTACTGATTCCATCTTCATGGCCCTTCGTTGTTTGGGCTCATGAAAATAGACAAGGTGTTTCTTTTTAGCATCTCTGGTGCTGTCAACAGCCAAATATCTCTGAAGATGATACTGAATCATAATAGGGTGTTGTAGAGAGGAAAGTCGTTCTTTTTAACCAACGTCCATCTTGTTAGCAGATTTCCCTTAAGGGAAATCAGCTATTGAGGTTGTACTCATGACGGAATTTTCGAAATTTTTCTTCAAATGTCCATCGATCCTACCCAGGAGATGACGAAAATGAGGTCCGTTCAAAACTGTATATATATATATATATATATATATATATATATATATATATATATATATATATATATATTTGTCTGTTACCGCTCTAGCGGTCGCAATTTTTGTTTGATCGTTACCAAACTCGATATTTAGTCGTTTTATGTAAAAAGAAAGATCAAGTTCGTTAACGGCTGAAATCGGACCAGTGAGAGGGGGGGTTTAAAGGGGAGGATTTTCGAACATTCGAAATATCTCCGTTACTATACGTCGGACCGAAAAATTGTACAGAATCAATCTTATTGCAAATTAAATTTACTATAAATATTGTTATATACATTTTTTCTCTATCTTGAATATTAACCGAGATATTTGCATTTGTATTCTGCGTGTGGTTCGGACTTTCCGCCGAGAGCTCTGGTGGCCGTTTCCATAACTATTCGTCCCTCGTGAATAGGTTTAGGGGTTAGGTTAACTGTTTTATGGGGGCTAGAAACTACTGGGTTATTACGCCCTAAATAATGTTTTAGGTTTAGAGGTTTCTTACTACTACAGTTGTTATTAGGCAGATTTCTCTATTGTAAAACTTCACGTGGGAAATCTGCTTAGTTTACCCAGCCCCTGCGTGACGGACTTTTTTACGGAGATCTTGCACATGAAGAACCATAGAATAGCATTTTAGAGTATTCCAGAAATTTGCAAACACTTAACGACGGACTTGTAAAATAAATAGGGTTAAATATAAATGTAGGGCGGCCTTTCTACAAGCATTTGTACAAACAGATCTACAGCCATCATCGCAGAGTTAAAAATATAAGTGGTAAATAGAAAGCGAAAATTTGATTTATATCGAAACAGCTGGATTTTGGGTGTGGAATAGCGCGAACAAGGACAGGAGAGCGGCATTAATTCGGACGTCAGAGTGTGGTCGAGAATTGGCGGCAGAATTGCAAATCTCTGCCAGATTTCCTTTTTATATATAAGCTAATAAAGAGAAAACTTTAATAACTCCCCCAGCTGTGCGTCATATACTCTCTGGACATTTAATATCTCAAATATACGGATATTCGAAACCGTGAACGGAAATATTGATAGGGGTTCTTACTGATTACATTTCGAAACAACTCTCACTGTGAGACTGCGTTAACTAAGCAGATTTCCCACATACTGGTTGGAACTAACAATTCTCCATTTTCCACAGATCAGAAATGTAGGTAAAAAAAAACTAGAAGCCCAAACTATGCACGTAGCTGAAACACGTGTGTAGTTGACAATTGTCGGAAATGAAAATGAAGGAGTGGAGGTATCCAGAAGACTAAGAATTACAAGTTCGTCACGCAGGGCCTGCGTTAACTAAGCAGATTTCCCACGTGCGTCACGTATTTGCATTTATCACCAAACTTAAAAGTCTAATGTGGATGTAATTAGGTATTGAGTTTTCAAATAAAGTACTATATAATAAATAATACAGCTAATTGCTAATTTGACGTGAGTAAGAGTGGGTGTTTACTGAAGGCCGATAACTAAAAAATGAAAATATTTCCTACTAAAGATAGATAATAATATAATATTTATAGGACATCTTATTTGAAATACAATTGGTTCTATACAGGTTTTCGATCTGACGTATAGTAACGCAGATATTTTGAATTTTAGAAATTCTCTACCGGTTGCATTTCAGCCATAACGAACTCACTTTTAGGTTTAAGTTTTGAATGAAACGCTTATATATCGAGTTTGGTTACGATCAAAAAGAATTACAACCTCTAGAACGCTAACAGACATATATATATATATATATATATATATATATATATATATATATATAAATATATATATACCTTATACAACTGCATATAATACAATTAATGATATTAACTTGAAATCTTGTTGTACACTACAGACTAAGACTTTGTCTTAAATGTTGTCGAATATTTGAATTTTGCGTAGGTACGAGAATATATTGTTAATGTAGCTGCCTTCCGTTAAAAGTTCTTTTAAGTCGTAGGGGAAGTCCTGGTGTTGTCGTTTTCGGCATTCTGTCAGTATATGTCTTATCGTCAAGGGAGTGTTACAAGTTGAGCAAGTAGGTCTGTCAGTCTTTTTTATTAAGTATGACTGTATAATTTGGCGTGGCCGATTCTGGCTCGCGAGAGATCTAACTCTTCTCTCCTAGAGTTTCAAAAACTTTATGTCTTCACGCAAATAGTGTTTTTATAGTTCGTAGTTTGTTGTCGGTACTTGTGTTAGTCCAGTCGGTTTGCCATGTATCTAAGATGAGGTGTTTTGTTTGTCTTCAAATGTCTTCAAGTTTTTACAAGATGTGATGCATCAAAATATTTATTTTACTCCTTTACTAGAAAATGTTAATTTCATCAATATCATACTGCATAATTAAACACCGGAGTGAGGCTGGCAGACCTGTTTGCTTACATTTAAAAGCTTTCCGTCGGGAGGGGAATGATTTCTTATTTCGGTTTGTTTTATTCACCGTGGTGATGTGTTAACAGAATGTAGATTTATCTATAACTAACCTTCACTAGGGAAATCTGCTTAGTTTATGCAGCCCCTGCGTGACGGACTTTATTTTTTAGTAAATCAGTTTATAATAATTAGTAACTTTTTTGATAGCTTCTAAAAATCCTGTAAGGCATTTTTATAACGAGAAATTATGAACATAGAGATAATGTGTGTGATATACCTTTTTTCAAGTTGGACCTATTCCAACTGACTGTAGCATACACAACGTACGCCTTTGTGGCTGTGAATATGATGCACATTGTCCAATTAATAACTTCAGATGATCATAAAAATATTCTTTCTTTGATATAACACATACACAGACAGGCGGCTGTTATTTTTGGCAGACCCTGACAGAAGCGTATTCTTGACATTACGTATATTCCCTCTTATTTAAGATATCTCAGACATCAAATAAATTACCAGATAAAAAGCCGAATGTTCTACCGCAAATTTAGTGAGAATAATGAGTGCATCCAGTTGTTGCCTAATCTCTTTTTTATTGTGACAAATTTTCCAATGTAATTCATTATTGTGTGTTGACTCAAAGTTCGGCAATGTACGATTCAGCAATACAATTTTTCTACCGGAAGCCGAAACAGGAGTTTTGGTGTTTTGCTAATGTATTTAACCCTCCGTTAGGCGCGGGTCACCTATGAGGTGACGATGGAGAAATATGTTGGTAAATCTCCTTCTTAGGGAAAAAATAGAGTTAAACAAATATAAATACTTATCTGAACAAATGGTAAAACTATTTTATTTTAAAAGTTAGCAAAATAACACATGAATATGTCTTACAACTATCAAAAATATTAATTCATTTCAGGTAACTTGAAGCAATTTATGAACAATGAATTCTTTAGGTACTACTGACTTAGCTACTAGAAAAAATATATAAAAAATGTACAATAAGAATAGTTTAGAACTACTAAATAAATTTGGTTTCTGCAGGAATAACAAATACAAGAAAGGATTTAAGATAGAAAAGAAAATTAAAACGTTTCACGTCGAATCTTTTAGTGCCATCTAGTTCTACTCAGGTGAGTTTCATGCCCAACACGTTTTACATAAAGTCTTCTGAATTCATCTCGCTCCTCTGTATGTGCCAGTTAAGTAAAGAAGGCCTATATAGGCTTTGATTTCTGTGAAGTCCGTCTCTTTGGCATCCCTCTGCCTAGTAAATTCTGGCTCAATGATTTTTATAAATTCGTTCGTGCAGTGCACAATACTACTAATAATCGTCGCATCAAAGTGACAGAACCTGCAGTCAAGTTCATTAGTTGCCCCTTTCACTCCCGGAAGGTGTGCCAATAAATTTTGTTTTCCTATTTTACTAATTTATTAAAAGGGGTTTTCCTCCACTCAAAACGGTCAACGATCTTTCTGTTCACACTTCTCAATGCAACATAGTTTTCGTGTGACTGCTCATCTTCCCCTTCTCTTTCCGATTCCACGTCACTTTGTTCAGTCTCTGAGTCAATACTCCATTCTTCCAAGCCGTCTTCAAATTCCGAATCTGTGTCGTTCTGTATGTTATGGCCTTCTTCGAAAAGATCCAGTAATGTGTGGTAGAGTCTAGCAATGTCATTTTGATTACTCAAGTCAAAAATACGTATTTCCTGGTCCATTGTTTCTGAAAAAAGGTTTTAAACATGCAATGTTAGTCGCGGTCACCTCAGAGGTTAATTCCCTATTTTGTAGGTATTTTTAACTATTCAAAAACAATCAAGGCACTACAAAATGTCAAATGATAAATACGTCTAAGATAAATAGATTAAATATAGAAATAAAAGAATTTGAAATACTAACAATTTTGGTCGCGGTGCACCTGTGGGGGGATTTTAGCACAAGGAACGCACTGTGTACCAACTTCCAAGGTCAAACCTATACTGTTTTGAGGAGGAAGGGAAGCTAGAAGCATTGCTGGAGGCGGAAGTCGTTGGGTCCACTCAATCGGAAGCTATTGGAAAAACACCTCAAAGATGCACTTGTCAGGACGCCGCGACTAACGGAGGGTTAAGCTGGCTCAAAAAAAAAAAAAAAAATAAATACAAATTCAGTCATTATATGTGAAATGTAGTGTTACGAAAACTGCGTACATGAATGATTCAACAGAGTTAATCACGTATTTAAGAAGTACAAAGTGGATCAAAGGTGCCGACATATGGTCTCGCCCGTCATCGGTATTGACCAGTCCAGATCTAGAAGAGTTCAGACAATTCCGCTTTAATGTCTGCCGACAAGCTATTAAAGACCCTGCCCGACCCAAGTTTTGTTTAATTTGTTCTCAGCTCTCTTCAAGTGATCAACAGTGCGTTCAGTGCAGCTCAAGTGAACAGTGCGGCTTAGTTAGCAATGACTTTGTAAGGAATAGCATTGTGCCATGGCTTTGTAAGGAACAGTATACTTCCATGTTTAAGACAGTGCAGTGCCGTTAATTTCGCGAAGATCAGTGCAGTGCTCTGTTCTTGTGAACTTCAGTGATCCTGAGTGAGTTATTGGACTGTATAATAAGGACAGTGAAGCTATCAGTGCACACTGTGAGTAGTAATTAAGAATAATTAACCAAGTGTGTAGTGCAACAGTTAAATAAATTTTGCAGTGACAACAATTCTGAAGCTTGTGTGTGTTAAATTAATTAAAGATTAAGACCAACGCATTACCTCTAATGATTAACTTGAGTCCCACAGTTATAAAAAAGTCCGTCACGCAGGGGCTGCGTAAACTAAGCAGATTTTCTATGTGAAGTTTAGCAATAGAGAAATCTGCATATTGGTAACACATCACCACCATAAGTAAATACAAACGGTAATGAGAAATCTTTCAGTTAATTTTAATAAACTCCCAACTGAAACGACTTCTGAATTGTAAGAATAATTTATATTTTAATAACACAAATTTTAGTAGTCCAAGAACTAAAGAAGGGGGGGGGCGGATGAACGGACCGTATTTGCATAAATCTGACAAAGTAACGAAGGTTAGGTAAGGTTAGAATGGACAGGTTAGGTTAGAAGCTTCCGCCAGAGCCGAGCACGGCCGAACTAACCCGAACAACACCCGATCACAGACTTCATAAAAATTCAAATATCTTGGTTAATATTCAAGATAGATAATAAGTGTATATAACAATATTTATAGCAAATTTAATTTTCAATAAGATTGGTTCTATACAATTTTTCGATCTGATGCATAATAACGGAGATATTTCGAATTTTCGAAAATCCCCCTCTAACCCCCCCCCCTACCTCTGGTACGATTTCAGCCATTAACGAACTTGAACTGTCTTTTTACATAAAACGGTTAAATATTGAGTTTCGTAACGATCAAACAAAATTGCGAACGCTAGAGCATTAACAGACAAATTATATATATAATTTTGAACGGAACTCATTTTCGTCATCTCCTGGGTAGGATTGATGGACATTTGTAAAAAAATTTCGAAACTCGAGTCATGAGTACGACCTCAATAGCTGATTTCCCTTAAGGGAAATCTGCTAAATGATTCCATTTCCGACTTGAGGTCACCAAACAGAATGTCATTGTTAATTAATTAAGTTATAAATGTGACCCATGTCAGATACTAATGGCATCAACATTCTTTATTAGCAGTACAGTGGAATACCTAAATAGAATTTAGATTATTTATGTTTAAATGTAATGTTACTGGTTTTGTGACCTTTTGATATAATTGACTTCATTATTCTTACTAGTACTTTAACAACCTGGGCAATGGGAATTATGTGACAGGCTCATTAAATTATCATCATTAAGTCTGTCAGGCATTGGATGCGTTAACTAAGAAGATTCCCCACGCCCGTCACTTAGTTCATATTTATCTCACAACATAAAAGTTCAATGAGTGCCATATTTGGTATTTAGATTTCAAATAAAGTGCTTCATAATATAAACACCTTATTGTTATTATGACATGAGTAAGAGACATTTCATTAGTTTTCACCCATCGTTAACCCCCACTCCTACTCTTGTAATATAAATAACATGCTATTAAAATGCTTTCTATATAAAGCCTAAATACCAATTATTGTTCTCATTGTAATTTTATGTGTACGATCGAAGGAAATCGGCTTTTTAATGGAGCCTTGCATAACAGACTTTATGGCAGATTTCCCTTAAGGAAAATCAACTATTGAGGTCATATTTATGACGCAATTTTCGAATTTTTTTCTTCAAATGCCCATCGATCATACCTAGTAGATGACGAAAATGAGGTTCGTTCAAAACTGTGTGTATATATATATATATATATATATATATATATATATATATATATATATATATTTGTCAGTTAGGGCTCTGGCGGTCGCAGTTTCTGTTTGATCCTTACCAAACACGATATTTAGTCGTTATGTATGAAAAGAAAGATCAAGTTCTTTGACGGCTGAAATCGAACAAGGGAGGGGGGTTAGAGGGGGAGAATTTCTAAAAGTCTCTCCGTTACTTTAAGTCGGATCGAAAAAGTGTATAGAATAAATCTTATTGAAAATTAAATGTACTATAAACAATGCAATACTCATGCATTTATGTATGCATGAATGTTTATCTTGAATATGAAGGGCGATATTTGCCTTTTTCAATTTTGAGCCTTCGGCAAACCCCGACTTTTAGTCATGGCATTGACAAAAAGCTGTTATATCATGAATCTCTTCAGTACAGGGTGAAATACCAAATATTGTTTTCATTGAACTTTTACTTTGTGATATATATGCAAATACGTTCTGTTGACCCCCCCCCCATCTTCTTTTGCTCTGGGATTACTAAAATTCCAGTGATTGAGATAAAACTTATTCTGATTCATTACAAATTACAGCACTAGCTTTAGTAAATTGTTTTCAGTAAAATTAATATGTCATATTCAGATATATTTGATTAATTGTTTGTCTTCCTGGTCTATCTACCTATCAGCAACGAGGTTGGCTTGCTTGTTTTTTTACAATTCAGCCGTTTTCCGTTGCAGAGATTATTAACTTGTATTGCAAATTCACTGACAGATTCACTTTATATTCACGGTACTGTTACCTGTATATGGATTTAATGCAAACCTTCGCGTGGGAAATTTGCTTAGTTTACGCATCCCCTGCGTAACGGACTTTTATTAATTATAACGACATTTTAAGAATGCAATAAAAAGAGAGGAGTTATTTGTTCTGCTAAATCAATATATTTATTTTTTCGGTGTTCATTTTTATGTCCGGTCAATGTGTAGATAAGTATTATCAGAAGGTGTAATTTCGTTTGAGCGCAACACGAATATGTCAAATTGATTTGAACTGTGTAAGTAACATTTAATGACACAGTGACAAATGCTCCCTCGAAATATTGCATATTATCAAATGTCACGCCAGAGTCCAAACAGTCTGACATTAAATCGATGTTTGTACTGAATAGCTTGGACTATTATGATTGGATCCTCTTTATTTCAGTCTCATGTATCAATGAAGCCCTGTCACTTCGAACTATCATTTATTCAATCGATTAGTATGAAGATAAATACTACCTTGGTTTCAACTATTAAACTTTTGGTGTGTCATAGGTGTCAAAAAAATGGACACACGGCTTGGAGATGTTGAAAAAATAAAAGTCCGTCACTCAGGGGTTGCGTAAACTGATCTGATTACCCACGATTCGGTATTAAACAATTGTGACTTAATCTCACTACATATTCTCTATTTCTTTCTAAATAACCAACGATTAGTAGTTTTGGGAGGGGGTAATTAATGCTGAGAGCAATAAAAACGTAGAAATCGTTTAATACTTGAGTTACGAAAATATGCATTGAACAACAATTGTAGAACATCTGCTGTACTTCTGATATACTTAGTTGCAAAAAGTGGACGTTAATAAATAATAATAATAATAATAATAACTTCTGATATACGAAGTGTTTTTAGCAGATTTCCCTTAACGGAAATCAACAATTCAGGTAGTCATGACGCAATTTTTGGAAACTTTCTTCAAATGTCCATCGATCCTACCCTTGAGATGATGAAAATGAGGTCCGTTCAAAACTATATATATATATACATATATATATATATATATATATTATATATATATATATATATATATATATTTACTGCTAACACTCTAGAGGTCGCAATTTTTGTTTAATCGTCACCAAACTCGGTATTTAATCGTTTTATGTAAAACGAAAGAGCAAGTTCGTTAACGGCTGAAATCGGACCAGCGGAAGGGGGGTAAAGAAGGGGGGATTCGAAATATCTCCGTTACTATACGTCGTATCGAAAAATTGTATAGAAGTATTCTTATTGGAAATTAAATTTACTATAAATATTGTTATGTACATTTATTCTCAATCTTGAATATTAACCGAGATATTTGCATTATTATCGAGTGTAACGGACTAGCTAAGGTCGCTTCTATTCGTTCCCGCCGAAAGCTAGTTCACCCGTTTCCGTAACTGTTCGGTACTCGTATGGAGATTTCTCTATTGTATAAATTCACGTGGGAAATCTGCTTATTTTACGCAGCTCCAGGGTGACGGGCTTTTTTCTGTTGTACCTACTCATATTTAGTACACTCTGTAAGTATGTGTGCAACTGTCAGCTCTACTCCACAAACAGTGCAGGTTGGAGGTTGTTCCTTTTTCATCAGGTGTGTGAGCCTTGTGTGGCCAATTCTAAGCCGGCATATTATTAATACTTCATCCCTCCTTTAGTGCATGTTGAAGTACACCAGGGGTTGACACTACTTTTTACGGTGCGGAGCGTATTGACACGCAACTCATCATTTCTGTATAATCATAATCCATTGTACCACTATGAGAAGGATAAGTAAGGGAAAATAATTATGTAAAACTCACCTCTGCTTATAAAATTAACTAAGTGGTCTTTACCTGCAAAAAAAAAATACATGTTAATTTAATTGGTACTATATGCATATATATGTGTGTGTGTGTGTGTGTGTGTGTGTGTGTGTGTGTGTGTGTGTGTGTGTGTGTGTGTGTGTGTGTGTGTGTGTGTTTATTCTACCTCTCACCCATGCACGATCTCCCCGTCATACTCAACACATAACACAAACATTCTGTAACATGTCCAGCAAATGTGAAATCATTTACATTTATTATACACATAGTGATGATGTGAAAACTGGAATTTAGGTGCATTTATGCTTCGAAAAGACATATATGATACAATAAAATATTCGTCTGTTATGCTATTCTTTCGCCATGTGTCTTTTAAGGCTTTGAGTGAACTTGGTAAACCTAGAGTCGTGGGTTCGATTCCCAATGAGGTATTTATTTTCACGAACTCATTATTTGGAATCCTTGGTCCCCCAGAAACCATATTTATTTCGAACCCTGAACTAAGGATCACTTTGGAACTAAATAAAAGGCCACATACTTTCAATTGAACATTCGTATTTAATGTATCGAGGCACGTCTATTGATTCACCCCACTTCTCTATATTTTACTTGGTAATATCTTGAAGAATTTTCTCTATAATATAAATTTATTTCAAGAAAATAAGTAGGACTAAGGAATTCAATTTAATGTAATTTACTAGGAATGGTAGTCTGCAATTGTAAAATGACTAAAAGGAATATATTTCTCTATCGTATTTGAGTCAGTCTTTTTAATTTAGAAAAACGCATCACGTTTATAATAGTAGAAGTTTTAAATAAATTAATAAGTTGGTATCGTGATAAATCGAAATGTTTAATATATGAATTATATTCATCAATTATTCAGTAAGGACACATAAAAATAAAAGTCTGCTCTGAATTTATTTAGTGACAAACTAATTAAATAAAATCCTAAGTCTCTCGCTGGCTAGAAAAGAGTGGTAACCTATATTTAACCCGTCCCAATTAGTCATATACCACATAGCTAATTTTAAAGTTTCCTTTCTGAATAATTGATAAATATAAAAAATATTTGAGGCATTTCCATATATCACGTAGAAAGTTAATAATTTATTTAATTTTATTATTAAGAGAAATGTGGATGGAGCTTTTTTCTAAATTAAAACGCCTGGGCCATATACAATAGAAAATTATATTGCATTTTTCCACTTTAAAAATTGGAGGCTTCCACTCCGAGTAAGTCGTATTAAATTGAATTCTAAAGAATTACTTCTTTTCTTGAAATTAAATTAAATTACAGAGAAAAAGGATAAAGATATTACGAAGTAAAATGAGTAGATATTGTTCAATATTATCAATAGATGTGTCTCTATTCAATACTACATTGAGAATAATGAAGAATTTTTATGTAATAGCTGAATCGTCCGTAGTTCACGGTTTGAAAGAAAAATGTTTTTTTTGCGAAAAAATAAAACTTTTATAAGCAAATGCACTATAATCCCTTTATTTTCGTCATATATTAAAACATTCCATCGTGTTCAATGATAATCCGGCTATTGGGTGAATATTGACAAATTTATGATTAGAACCATCATTTATTTTGAACACAGAATGAAACAACTCTGGATGTACCAAGTGAGATGAAGACACAACTCCTTAACTCACATGGCTAACCTGAGCATCTTAATATATTAAATTAGAAATGTTTTATTTATTTTGGAGCGTTCGCAGCGAGGCGATATTGCTCATAAAAACAACAAAAACAATTTATATAAAAAAATACAAAAATGAAAATAGAAACAAGAAAAAATTAAATAATACAAAATAAGAACACAAACAAATAACAAAACTCGACTAAATAACAGAACGCAACAATATAACAAAACACAACTAAATAACGGAACGCAACTAAATAAAACTGAACTAAATAAAAGAACGCAACAATATAACAAAACAAAACTAAATAATAGAACGCAGTCAAATAACAAAACAACGAAAAACTGCAATAAACACAAAATAACAAATAAAATAAATAAACAAAAACAAAACATTAAGTTCAAAAACAAAAAAAAAATCGTTTAAGGAAACTAGATAATTAAAAACTGTAAAGACTAATAAGATTACGTAAACAATTATATAATTTCAATGGATAAAACTAAACTAAAATCAAATAAATATAAATTAGTATGTACAATAAAATGTACACCTAGAATATTTACAATCATATGCTCTCACTTTCTTAATCACACATACAAACATGCACACACACACGCGCGCGCAAACTAACTCACACACACACACACACACACACACACATAAACATACAGTAAAACAGTTTAGCTGGAATTTAAAATATTTAATTTAAGAAGGATGAAAAAGGATTTTAAAATGTAACAATTCTAAATTTGTGAGTATATAATAATTTCATGTAAATGTTGGAGTATTATGGGTATGTGTGGGCTACATTCAGTAAGTAAGTCGTGTAAGTCATGAGGGATGTTTAGATGGTCACGTCTTTTGCAGTCTGTTAGTATGTGTTTTATTGTAAGCGGAGCATTACACACATTGCAGTTAGGTATTCTTTTCTTTTGAAATAGGTAACCATGGGTAAGGTTACATTAAACATTATTATTAAATGTTTTTAATTTATTTATATGCTAAAAAGTCTATTGTACATTTTGTTTTATCCAATTCAAACACTGTCCATTGAAAGGGGTTGAATATTAATGAACATTACTATATACAATGTATATTATTAGCAGAAATCTCTTAGCATTTAATTGTATTGCTATTATTCTTAATTTCTGTTTGGTCATTAAAAAATCGCCGTAAATTATGTAAAACTAAAAATCAAGTTTTTTTAGGGGCTGAAATCTCAGACCAGTGGAGTGGGGGTGTAGAGTGTTGAACTTCGAAAATTCAAAATATCTCCGTTATTATAAGTCGTATCGAAAAAGAGTATAGAACTCATCGTATTTCAAATTTCATTTTCTATAAATATTCTCATATGCATATTTTCGTTACCACGAATATTAACCGCAATACTTAACCCTTAAATATCAAATATCGTTGTCACTGCACTTACACAATGTGAGATACATGTAAATACATCCTGGGACGAGGTCATCAATAAAGATTTTACGTTGTTCTGAGATGTTTATTTCATCTTTTCAATACTCGATATTAAACAGTTTCATACAACACTTAGATTCATACTCTTTAAGGGCTTAAATCGGTCTAGGAATAGGGGGGAGGGTGGTGGAATTTTAAAGTGGGGATTATATAATTCAAAATTTCTCAGCTATTATGAGTCATATCGACAAATGTTATAGAAACAACTATTGCGATCTGGCTGCGGCGATAAGCAGTGGAAGCTGTAATATATGAAAAATCCCACAACCAAACCAATAACAAGAATTTAGGAAGGGCCACCAACAATCGACTCAAGTCAAAATTAAAATATATATAAATTTATTTATAACTACAATATTCTCCAATAATAATTAAAATGAAGAGGCACCTTTGAAAATATAATGGGGGACACTTAGACTATATTACAATTGTAACACTTAGCTGTTTAATAGAAGTGCTGACTTAGCCGTGAGAGGTAGAGCAGGCAGTAGACTGGTCGGAACAAGCTGAAGGATTAGCGGTGGCTCGTCAACAAAGGTCTCCCCTCCAGAGGATGCCGAATATGACTGCTTTTAATCCGCCGTGAGGGGGTCCTTATATAGGGCTAATCCGGCAGTGAAATTTGAACTGCCGATCGAAATACGCTCAAAAAGTGCATTTAACGGGAATTAATTATCGACATCCATCCGTATTATTATTTAGTGCACCGACGTTAAGAGCTGTGAATGTTATTATCAAAATCCATCGGCGTTATCTATGAAAATGCTAGAGCACATGGTGACTTCACTCCACATTGGATATAATTCTTATTTAAAGGTAAAAACAATACATTTAAGCATCCATACATATTAATCTTAATGTGCTCTGTGCTGGGAATACTCACAATATAAAATATATTGTCATTTATAATGGGTTTATGTAATGCAATGTCAATTTCATTACACAACAACAAATTAAACTATTCTATACTCTACAATTCTTGTTGAATACATGTCTTCGTATCTCAAATATTTAGAGATATTCTGCCTTTCTAATTATTTTCAGATTCGAATAAACTCGTACTTCTAATCAACGGTTTTTTACTTAGAAATAGAAAGTATATGGTGAAAAGGGATAAATAGTATGACTGCACATAAGAAACATTTAAAGTTTACGCTGCTTCTGCGAGACCTACGTTTTTGTTCTAAATGCTGTAAATAAAACATTATTTAATGTTAACTTTTGAAGTAACTGTCACTTTTATCATCAGTTCAGACATATAAGTTCAAGTCCTCCATTATAAATAAAAACTAATACAGAATACATAAACTGATCCCTGTCTTTACAAGTAGAATCAAGGCCAGTCGAGTATGGAAGGTATTTCCTCAATGAACGCCTCAGATCGCGAGTTACAAACTCGACACACGTTCAACATACCAAAACTCAATTATTATGGATCCCGCGATCCTTGCCCCGAACGGAAATGAAGAGATGCAAGCTGTTATGCAACTACATGAATTGCATCCTGACTCCTGATCATGAGAGAGGTCTATAAATATTTCAGGGTTAAGGATGCTCATTTCATTTTTTCAATGGAAATCTAAATGCATCGCAGTGCAACTGCAATTATTAATCGCTTACTCGGAATATCCAGAATTTAATGGCCTACTAATAAAAGGTATTTAATTTATCAACACACTAATAAAAGAGTAACATTTAAGCAAACATATAATTTCCCATCGAGTAGGATTATAAGTATGCTGCACATTTTTAAATCTGATAAACAGAAAATGTCCATATCCACAAATAGTGTTCCATTGTCAGAGAAAATCGGAAAACATTGATTGATAGCAGATACAAAGGCGTCTCAAAAATCGTATTCATAGAGCGAAAAAAATCGTTTATTTTTGAATATCCCGCCATCCTTCTGAATATAGACAGCAAAGATTGGGTGTTAAAGTTCTATACTCGAGGGTAAATGAAATGTAGAATTATCTAGTGGACTAGAACCCCAATCAAGGGTCATTTCAGATTTGAGCAGATTTCCCTTAAGGGAAATCAGCTATTGAGGTCGTACTACTGACGCGATTTTCGAAAAATTTCTTATATATATATATATATATATATATATATATATATAATGTGTGTGTGTGTGTGTGTGTGTGTGTGTGTGTCTGTTAACGCTCTAGGGGTCGCAATTTTTGTTTGATCGTTACGAAACTCGATATTCAACCGTTTTAAGTAAAAAGACAGATCAAGTTCGTTAATGGCTGAAAGCGGACTAGAGGGAGGGGGGGGGTTAAGAGGGGGATTTTATCTCCGGGAAAATATCTCCGTTATTATGCATCGGATTGAAAAATTGGTCAGAATCAATGTTATTGCAAATTAAATTTACTATAAATATTGTTATATACATTTATTATATATGTGGAATATTAACCGAGATATGTGCATTTTTATGAGGTCTGTGGTCGGGTATAGTTCCTTTTAGGTCGGCCATTTCCGTCACTACTCGGCTCAGGTGGAGGCTTCTTCTAACCTTACCTGTCGTTTCTAACCTTACTTTACCTTCGGTACTTTGTGAGATTTATGCAAATACGTTCTGTTCATCCGCCTCCCCCCTTCTTTAGTTCTTGGGCTACTTTAATTTGAGTTATTAAAATATAAATTATTCTTACAATTCAGAAGCCGTTTCAGTTGGGAATTTATTTTAATTAACTGAAAGATTTCTCATTACCGTTTGTATTTAATCACGGTAGTATTGTGTTACCAGTATGCAGATTTCTCTATTGTATAACTTCACATGGGAAATCTGCTTATTTTACGCAGCCCCTGCGTGACAGACGTTTTTAAGTTTTGAACCACCCACCTAAAGGAAAATTATTGACAGGTTTGAGGGATAGAAAAATAACAACATATATTGATGCATACGCAAAATTTCCAGTATTCACCTTATTTCAGTTAACTGGCATTAACAAAACTTCCATACTTTAGTAGAGTCAAAGCTCTTTTCTTGACTTTTGATGTCTCTGTATGTAATTGTTGTATTGATCTTGCAAATATAAATTAAACTAAAACTATTTTTATGTGGTTAATTAAAACTAGCATATTTAATCATTTTAATCATCCTCAATCATTGTTGTTTATTTTCCAAACTGTTCTATTGGTATCATGGAAAAATAGACTTTGAGTCATCAGAGTAATAATGATAGCGCTTTTTTTTAAAAAAAAAAACATTTCTGCAAACTAACAGTTCTAGGCACCAATGAATAAAACATTGAATTCAGAATTTAATTTTCTGTTTGTTTTTTTTTAATATTTGTTCATCCGTTTTCATTTAAGTGACATCGATTACAGAGGTTGACACTCAATAGAGATTAAGCTTAATTATGTTGTACCCTCCATGTTGAACACTACTTACAAAATCAAATTCGAATCGAAAAAATATAATAAACGTGAGAGTTGATTTTTTTTTTCCAAAATAAGAGCCTGAGTTTATATAAAAATGAGAGTTGAATCGAAAACCAATGGCTTCCAAAAGCAGTAGTATATGAAGTATGGTGAAATGGTTGGATTTTTTAAGTAGGAATCATCAGCTACATTTTAACAAGACAACACCGTTACCATAAATGAGGTGTTAACATTAAACAGGAATTGAGCATTTATACGAGATCATCTGGTTAGAGGTAATGACGGAAGGCGTTAACCAAATGGCTTTAGACATCCAAACATATGTTACGACAAGAGAAGGTTTGTATATATATATATAACCTTGTGAAATTTGAGGGAGAAGGGAGAGTTTAAAGCGAGGAGGTAAACGCCTGTGAGAGGTGTATTAAAGGGCACCGGAAGTGGGAGGGGGGAAGAGGGGAACCGGAAATAGATTGAGATACATTACAGGAGTTGCTTGTAGGAATCCGAGAACAAATCCACAGCTGGAGATAAGGGCTGGGATCTTCAATCACTCTCTTTTAGTAGGGCGCTTCTACCTTTAACCTTACCGTTTTAGCTACTAACTACTAACTCGCAGAGAGAGAGAGAGAGAGAGAGAGAGAGAGAGAGAGAGAGAGAGAGAGAGAGAGCTTTTATTCGGTTTTCGTACAAAGAGAGCAGCACAACCTATGCTTTCCCCTTTCATGCAATAAGTACTCCAACTGACTAACAAGGTTTAACGATCTCGACGGCACGAAAAGTGCCACTGAAAACTCATTTCCTTGGGAGATTACCTTTGAGAGGTGAGATGATTCAGGCGTACAAGCTAGACTGCATTCTCGGCCGAATTCAGAGGACAACGGCTGTTCCATGCAGCATGGGCAACCATGGGGTACCAGAAAATAGAATGGTTCGCCAATTAACTGGCAGAATAGTCGGGCACATACTCTTGGAACAACTAATTTGAACTGGAAGAACAAGATATAGGGGTGTATGGACCATCATTCAAGTTGAATCCTTGATATCCTGTTCTTCCAGTTCAAATTAGTTCATTCTCATTTTAACAAGAAGTGGACCTCAACATTTGTCGAGGTTGTGAAGTCACAAAGACTTTATGTAGGAAAGGTGATGAAGGGCCTGTGGTGTGGGTCTGCCCACAATTGTATTTGAGGCTACCAAGTCACAACCACATTGAACTCAGAGATGAAGATGTCGTTTTTTTCAAGTAAAGTTCGTCTAGGCCATGTGGTCACAAGCACAACGAACTTTGAGAGGAGTATGTTGGTCTGTCTACTATAGTCGTCGAGGCAACGAAGTCTACAACCACAATGAACTCGGAGAGGAGGATGCGGGTCTGTCTACTATTGCCGTCAAGGCAACGAAGACAACAACCACAATGAACTCGGAGAGGAAGATGTGGGTCTGCCTACTATTGCCGTCAAGGCAACGAAGTCTACAACCACAATGAACTCGGAGAGGAGGATGTGGGTCTGTCTACTATTGCCATCAAGGCAACGAAGTCTACAACCACAATGAACTCGGAGAGGAGGATGTGGGTCTGTCTACTATTGCCGTCAAGGCAACGAAGTCTACAACCACAATGAACTCGGAGAGGAGGATGTGAGTCTGCCTACTATAGTCGTCGAGGCAACGAAGTCTACAACCACAATGAACTCGGAGAGGAGGATGTGAGTCTGCCTACTATAGTCGTCGAGGCAACGAAGTCTACAACCACAATGAACTCGGAGAGGAGGATGTGGGTCTGCCTACTATTGCCGTCAAGGCAACGAAGTCTACAATCACATTGAACTCGGAGAGTAGGATGTGGTACTGCCTACTATTGTCGTCAAGGCAACGGAGTCTACAACCAGAATGAACTCGGAGAGGAGGATGTGAATCTGCCTACTTTAGTCGTCGTGGCAACGAAGTCATAACCACAATGAACTCGGAGAGAAGGATGTGGGTCTGCCTACTATTGCCGTCAAGGCAACGAAGTCTACAACCACAATGAACTCGGAGAGGATGTGGGTCTGTCTACTATTGCCGTCAAGGCAACGAAGTCTACAACCACATTGGACTTGGAGAGAAGGCGGTGGGTCTGCCTACTATAGTCGTCGAGGCAACGAAGTCCACAATCATGTTGAAGATTGATAGGAGTATGTTGGTCGGTCCACTAGAGTCGTCGATGCCACGACGATCACAACCACATTGGACTTAGAGAAGAGGGCGTGGGTCTGCCTACTATAGTCGTTGAGTCAACGAAGTTTGCAACTATCTTGAACTTCAAGAGGGATTGTGTATGGTTTTCCATTACATTCATCTAAGCGACGGAGTCCAATACTTCATTGAACTTACATTTGAGGATGTTGATCTCTCCATTACTACATTTGATCTCACCGAGAACAAAACCACTCCGAGCGAGAAGAATTTTGGTGAGGTTGGGGAGGCGAATTATACGCAGCATGTCTGTACAAATGTGTGTATGTGTGTGTGCGCGCGTGTGTTTTAACGCCCATGAATCCAAAATGTTATTTAAATCGTTTCCAATTTTCAAATTACCAAGGAAAAATAACAAACATTTTAAAACCCATTTAAAAATTTTAAAGAATAAGAGGCTGAGGGTTAAGGCAAAATAAACTAGTAAATAACTCCGTCTATATCGTTGAGTTATAAATAGAGGTTGAACAAGAAACAGAAAGAACTTAACTTTATAAACTAATTTAGCGGCAGTATATGTATATATATATATATATATATATATATATATATATATATATATATATATAGAGAGAGAGAGAGAGAGAGAGAGAGAGAGAGCGATAGATCCTATATTGTGTGAGTACTCATTTGATAATTTGCGCCAATACTGCTAGCATTATTAAAATAGGCACCTGCGGGAAACGAAAACGTTCCTAGAAGTGGAGTCCTCCTTCGTTGCTATTTTCTGTGTTCCGTAGAAGATCCGACTTCCAGCCGGTTGCGGTGAAAAACTGGCTGTAACTGTATGACGGGTGAATTCCAACTGCGCTGTTGTCTATGAAGCGGTTATCTATGAAGCGTATTCGTATAAATATAGAAGTCTTACTAAAGGAAACATATAAAATAGAATGAACCTTTTTGCCATTTCTAATATGACTCTGCTTGAGAGAAACCTGCTATCGTCGGAGATTTCCCAAGTGACACACTGTTAATAGTAATTATCACAGGTATTTGGGTCTTGAAACCAAATTATGTAAAGGTTTTATATATTTTATAGTGCGGTGGTAAATTTTAATTTTATATATGTTGAAATATTTTTCGTAAAGCAGTGTTATTTAGATTCAGTTAAAATGTTATTTCGTTTTCATTATGAAAGAGATAAATGGTTGCATAAACCTTTCTTGTATTCTTGGTGGCTAAGGTTCTAAAATCTTATCTAGTTCATAGTTATTTTACCCCAAGTTGTTTAATTAGAATTAGCGGTAGTTTACATAAGTTTATTATAAGATTTTCTCATGGCTAGAGACTTGGCAATATATTTCTGAGATAAAAAATAATGGCGGTCATTAAAGGCCGCGGATGCTCCACTTCGTCCGACATTAAGATAGTTGAGATACTCCGCCCGACGTTATGATGTTAGTTAAGATACTTCTGACAGACAGATACAAGTGTAAAGATAGATAAGAAAAACCAGGGGAGCGGGCTGTGAAAGAAAATATATTTCTATTTACTATTACAGAATGTATTCTAAATCGGGCATTATAAAAACTTCATATATATATATATATATATATATATATATATATATATATATATATATGTATACAATATTTCTCAGTCTTCTGGGTTTATGACCTCATTCAAAAAACAGTTTTTTAAACATCCTTATTTCCACAATAACCCAGCACTTTTCAAATGGAAGCTTATTTTCAAGGCTTTAAAATCCACATTCTGAAAATGATTTACAATAAATTAATTTGGTATTTATAATAAATTAATACAACATGTCATAATTTTTAAACTTTTTTTCTTATATATCAGACAAATTAAGCCTCTTACCTACCCTATTTTACTTGCTTTACTACATATTTTACTAAGTCCTACCAGGTTTATTTTCAAAATTCTCAAATTTGTCGAAAAAAGGGGGAGTTTCAAACACCCTGAATAGCACTACATATCCCAATGAATGACTCTTTCTAGAACATTGGGGAAACCATTTCAGGAGTGTAATTCACCTCCAACTGCAACTGAAGCTCCCAGACAACAGTAAACCCTAAACGATTGGCTTAGCAAATATAGGGTGAGTCACGGGAACCATGTGATTTTAAAATAATAATAAAATCTCTGTTTCATATCTAAGTTAAATTTTATTAATATAATATCGTACATAAGAACATAGCATTTTAGTTTTAATACATTTCTTCATGAACGGAAAACTACCTCTGGCTTGTGTTGGCCGTTTTCATTGATGCATTGTTGAAGCCGGTAAATAAAATTAGCCTGAACTCTTTCCAGCAGGTCTGCAGGGGCTGCGTAAACTAAGAAGATTTCCCATGTGAACTTTAACTCTCATTCGTTATCCGCCCCGATTTCATAAAAATGCAAATATCTCGTTAATATTCAAGATAGAGAATAAACGTATATAACGATATTTATAGTAAATGTAATTTTCAATAAGATTGGTTATATACAAGTTTTCGATCCGACGTATAGTAACGGAGATATTTCGAATTTTCGAAAATCCTCCCCTCTAAACCCCCCCCCACCTCCCACTGGTCCGATTTCAGCCGTTAACGAACTTGATCTTTCTTTTTACATAAAACGACTAAATATCGAGTTTGGTAACGATCAAACCATAATTGCGACCGCTAGAGCGGTAACAGGCAAATATATATATATATATATATATATATATATATATATATATATATATATATATATATATATATATATATATATACAGTTATGAACGGACCTCATTTTCGTCATCTACTAGGTAGGATCGATGGACATTTGAAGAAAAATGTCGAAAATTCCATCATGAGTACAACCTCAATAGCTGATTTCCCTTAAGGGAAATCTGCTAAAATGCTATGTTCTTAGGTACGATATTATATTAATAAAATTTAACTTAGATAAGAAACAGAGATTTTATTATTATTTCAAAATCACTTGGTCCCCGTGACTCTCCCTATATTTCTTTAATTTCCTTTTGAACTCGAAAGTTTTTTTTAATCGTTACCAGACACGGTATTTAATCGTTTTGAGCAAAAAGAAAGATCATGTTCGCTAAAAGCTAAGAAATGGGACCTGTGGGAGGGGTGGGGGTTGTGGGGCGGGGAATTCGAAAACCGAAACATCTCCGAAATATATTGTGTAGAACAAACCTTATTGTAAATGTAATTCTCAATAAATTTTGTTATGCACCTTTTTACTTTATCTTGATTATTAACCGAGATATTTGCTCTTTTATTAACCTTTTACATGCCGCTCTGTGATTCCAGTAAAAATTTTATTTTTTTTCTCCAATATTGGTCTCAACATGTTTCAGTTTAAATAGTTAATACAAAAAATCTAAAAAAAAAATTTTTTTTTGTGGTTTTCCAACTTGTTCCAGAAGTGGAACATTGGCAGGTTCAGGTTATGCAAAGAAAAACAACAAACTTTTTCTTAATACTTTCATTAGAATGTTCGATACAATAAGAATAATGTTGTTTTTATTAATATTAAAAAAAGTAAAAATTGTTATTATATTGTAATAAAACATTGAAACTGTTTGTAAAATAATAAAAAAATGCGTATGAACAATAAGAATGCGGATTATTATGAGTAGTAGAAGAAGAAGGTTGGTCGAAGGAAGAAACAGGCTTGTCTTGGGAGGAAGAAGGTCGATCGTCTGAAGTATAATTTTTATCAGTACTATTTTTTTTTATGAATAAAGCTACTTGCCCACAAACATCCTCGGGAATGACTTGCTCCAAACAATTTTCGTCGATGTCTTCTTTATCTGTTAGGCGTTCGTTTTCATCAGGAGGAAGCTGGCAAATATCTATTTCTTCATCTGAACTGTTTCCCGATTCAGGATCGCTCAATGATTTTAGGTAGTCCAAACATTCCACTGCTTCTTCCACGGTACGAAATATTTTTTCCATTTTTAGTTATAGATAATTTAAAAAAAAATCCACGAATAAAATACTTAAACTATAATAAAATAAGAGAAAGAAACGCGATGCGGTTACGACAAGAACACAGTAATAACTGAGATAACTACACCAAAGGATGTTTGGCGTAGTATTTCCAATAATATGTGTTCTAAGAAACTAAAAAAAAAAATACGCAGATTTTTCTCTATCGCTAAGGAGTTATAACAAAAATTGAAGATCTTAGAAAAGCAATTAGTAGTTCCATGAATTTTCGTGTTCAGTTTTGTACGAAGAAAACGTAGGAAACAATGAATAGAACGATCATTTCTATAGCGTGAAGCTGCCATTGTTCCATATGTGGAACATTAAATTTATAATAAGTAAAACTGATTTTTACCATTTTTTTATTTACATTTTCTACAATGCATTATATTCAGTAATCAATCACAATTAATTAAATCGGTATTAAAATTAAATTTTATTGCTACAGAATTAAAGCGAAAAAAAATAATCAAGACGCCTCTTGACATTGAAAAATCATAAACTTTAACTTTTTTTTACCGAACTAAAAGTGATGAAATCTTTATTGAAAAAATTTTAAAAAAATATTTCAATCTTTGTTTTGATGGGAAAAAATTGTTTTTGCAAAAAAAATAATAATTAAGTTGGTCGAAAAAATTGTTTAAAATATGTTCCACTTCTGGAACAATGGCGTGTAAAAGGTTAAGTGTGGCTGATGTCGGCACTATTCGTGAGTTTCCGAAAGCTAGTTTGGCCTTTTCCGTAGCTGCTCGGCTTAGAGATTCATTACTTCTACTGATACAAGAATGCAGGTTTTTCTATTTTAAAACTTCAAGTGGGAAATCTCCTTAGTTTACGCAGCCCCTGTGTGACGGACTTTTGGGGTTTTCCAACTGATGACACGATTCCTCCTCAGTGTAATTCTACTGTCACTGGGTTTTGTTTTTAGTGTAAGTCATTCGGTTGAACATAAATAACCAATTGCGTTATTTGATCAAATACCTCTAAATTCCTTATAGCTTCCTTTTCACAATCATTTATAACTATTTAAGTACTCATCACATAATCGACCCCATTCTACTGTCTACCCACTCTATTTCAATTATTTTTAATTTTTGTTAAAAATTAATTTCCATCAAATACTTTTATTAATAATGATTGCGGACTTATACCATTTGTTATATAGTTGGTGGAATTTGTTTCATCCCACTTTCAGCTTTTGGTTTGTTTTTTTTTCTTCTTCTTCCTACCATGATTTTTTATCGGGGGCATAGAGGGAAGAATTCTTCAATATAACTTGAATATAGGGCTGAAGGGCTGCTGTAGATTGAAAAGACCTTTTCAGAGCTGGCTCATGTTTAGCTTTAGGTTACAAACTTGAGAGCACTTATGAAATTGATCTCTGCTGCTTCACCCATTCTCCTTACAACTCGCTCTGATTCTCTGTTGGCGGTTTATTTTTATTTTTGCAACAAGGTTTTTGTTTTTTCGCTCGAAACGAAAAAGTTGTTTTTCTAACTCTGAGTAATTTATTGCAAAGTTTTGGTAAAGCTTCCCTTTGATTTGATTTCTTAATTACGCTCAAAGTATATTCAAAACTCTTATAAACATCTGAGACCAGAATATTTATATATTTTGCAAACTACCATATGTCTATTGGGCAATGCTCTTTTAGCAGATTTCCCTTAAGGGAAATCAGCTATTGAGGTTGTACTCATGACGCGATTTTCGAAATTTTTCTTCAAATGTCCATCGATCCTACCCAGGAGATGACGAAAATGAGCTCAGTTCTAAAATATATATATATATATATATATATATATATATATATATATATATATATATATATATATATATATATTTGTTGTCTGTTACCACTCTAGCGGTCGCAATTATTGTTTAATCGTTACCAAACTGGATATTTAGTCGTTTTATGTAAAAAGAAAGATCTCGAGTTCGTTAACGGATGAAATCGGACCAAGGGAACGGGGGTTTAGAGGGGATGTTTTTTGAAAATTCAAAATATCACCGTTACCATACGTCGGATGAAAAAAGTGTATAGGACCAATCTTATTGCAAATTAAATTTACTATAAATATTGTTCTATACATTTATTCTCTATCTTGAATATTAACCGAGTTATTTGCATTTTTATTAAATGTGGGCCGATAACGAACGTTTCCCACCAAAAGCTGGTTCGGCCGTAACTGTTCGGCTCTCGTATAGAGATTTCCATATTGTATAGCTTCTCGTGGGAATTCTGCTTAGTTTACGCAGCCCCTGCGTGACGGACTTTTTATTGGAGAAGTATAGTTAAGGACGTATCTGGAGTTTCCGTCATTTAATAAGCTCATTTTCCAACTTTATCTCAGAGTTGTCTGAAAATTGTAAGATCTACACATCAGGTACTTAATTTTAAACTCCCCATCTAATACTATTTGAATTAAATCTCTCTTTTAGAAACCACATGATATAAATGATACAGGTATCTAAGCCAAACATCGACTCATCAAGCTCACTCTATTCTGTTCATAGTGCCCTTCAGGTTAACCTTCAGGGTGTTAGGACACTGATGATGATGGGCTACGTCGAAAGTAATTTTCCGCTTTAATTAAATATTAATTTGAATGTTTCACCCATATAATTCACTTACGGGCTGTAAATTGTACATACAATGACCAGTGCAAAGTGTAAATAATTACGAAGTTAAGATAGGTTAGTTACGTTAATAGTGAATTATTAAGGTCTGACTAAACAGAAGCAGTGAGGCTCCAACTGAAGCGATCATATGAATCTTTTCATCCCTCGATGTAAATAGCAGCAAATGGCTGGGAAGAGGTCTAAGGTGCTCAAAAGGCTGTCTGGGTGTTTGTGGGTTAACGGATTACCTGTTAAAATGAATCAAACCTAAAATATTATAAATTGACTAATGTATGGGGCTGCCCTAATGTACATCGGGGGGAAACTGAATGACAAAAATTTTAAAAAATACCGACCACCTCCCTGAACTCGGATTTGATATAAACGATTCATAAAATACGTCGATAGCAGAGAAGGTTTACATAAATCAAATTTAAATCCTTAAACGGAAGCTAAAATAGAAAAAGAGCAATGTGTTATATTTATGCGCAGGCAACTATGATACACGAACTATGATACTGAGTGGCTCACTCGTGCACACTGGAAATGAAAAACTTTTCCATGTAGGCACATCATACGACAAAGTGACTCATGGTTTTATTCTGAATGAGTTATAGAATGGTCACAATGCCAGAGCCTACTTAATAATATGGTTTTTATTGCGGCATTTCTTTTCCCCATTCAGTGAGGTGGCATTGCTTGACGTTTTAAAGACCTGGAAGATATATACGCAATGCGCCGGAGAGAGAGAGAAAGAGAGAGAGTTCCAGAGAGAAAAAGTCACCCCAAGCCCCAGACTGGAGAAGTACTTAGTGTGATTTAGAGTTTCATTAAGGCCGTCTCATTCTGTTCCTTCTCCCCCTTGAGGAATGTCTTTATGACCCTATATTCTGGTTAAGAAGAAAATTGTCGCCTTAAAGCCTCGATACGACCAGACAAAAAGTTCTCAAGATTATATTTCTCTTTCTTCCACTTTCTTTCCGCCCATTTTGAACTAATAAAAGATTTAAAAGTTCTTTATTGTTTGATGAATTGCAGACATTCCCAAGTTCAGCAATAGATATCCTAAACAATGAAAAGGCTTATGACTACTTGCATATTTCCACGAATGACCGTTTTACCTGTTACTGCAATTGTGTGTAGTGTGCAAAGAGCAGCTACTGATAGAGCACACTAATTGCAACTACAAGGCGCAATCCTTAGAGCATGATGCTGGATATGAAACTAGTAATCAAGTCCGATAATGAAAGAGGGAAGGGAGAGTTTAGATGTGGTATATATATATATATAAATGAATCATTGTCTGTATGTCCTTTATAGAATCGTAAACGGCTGAACAGAGTTTTCTGAAACTTGGTATGCATATTACAACTAAAACAGGTAAGGTTTCTGGTTATATTAATATTCTCTGAGACGAACAGGAGTGGGGGTTATAAGAGAGACCTGAAATTAAAAATAGCGATATTTCGTTTCCTGTTGGCTTTTTGTCAAATATGAACATAACAAACGTTGTTTATTTTCTTATTTAGAGTAACTTTTGTTAATACTTCTGCCGTATAAGGAAGTGTAAATGAGTTATACGCTAAAAACTATAACGGGAATCAACAATTTTTTTTGGTACCAAAGACTCAACCGAACTAAACAAAATTCCGTAATTAGCACAAACTCCTTCATGATAATAAGCCGTACCAACATTTCTAGGGACGGACAGGAGTGAGGGTTGTTTTTTCGGAATTATCAACAAAAGACTCAACTGGACTAAACTAACCCCCGTATGTGATTTGTTATTAACATATCCCTGATTATAAGCTAAATTAAAATTTCGAGGTGAGAACAGGAGTGGGGGTTATAAGTGAGGTGTGAAATTTTAAATTGCGATATTTCGTAATCTGTTTATTGAAATGTAATAAGAATAATATAATTATTTACATAATTTAAAGTAAACAGAACTGATGTCTTAAATAAGTGAGATGTTTGTTGGCAACAGTGAGTGAGGGAGGAGAGGTGGGAGACTTCCTTTCTATCCTCCCACTGCTAACCTTATATTTCAGTGAGTTGTTTAAGCTATTAGCTTTTCCTGATTATTATGATTACTTCCATATTCTGAGTGTATGTATAAAACTCATGGAGTTTAATACTAGTAGGATTTGAAGTAACATATCCCTAGCACGCCGGACTCGGGTGTAAATCCTAAGCTTTGAGACGGGAACCTGTAACGATACTGTACAAAGTAAACCCCCCCCCCCCAAAAAAAAGAAAAAACATCATCATTCGACAAATATATATATATATATATATATATATATAATTTTGAACGGACCTCATTTTCGACATCTCCTGGGTAGGATCGATGGACATTTGAAGAAAGTTTTCGAAAATCGCATCATGAGTACGACCTCAATAGCTGATTTCCCTTAAGGGAAATATGCTAAAAAAAAAAACCGAAGCACATTTGTTATTATCTATCGACTCTTTAAAGTTACACAATCAATCAAGTTGAAAATTTTAATTTGTTCAATTTTTATATTAAGCATATTTTCTCAAATATTGACCGGCATATTTTCTCAAATATGTTTACGATTTTCAGCGTTATGTGTTATGCTTACATAGAGGTCTTATTACAGGGAAATTGGATAAACCTATATGTTGTTACTGCAGCAGGAAGTTGGCAGTAAAACACATATTAACTGACTGCACAGAAGTAATAACACAGATATGACCCTGAAATTTATGCCAACTACAAGCCGTCATTAGTCAATTTATAGATGGTATTTTAAAGTGTTTAAGAAATAATGGATTACTTGATAAAACGTAAAAGCTATACAATTTATTTACGCATAGGGGTGTGTTTGTGTTCTTGTGAGTGGGTAGAAACACAGTTCTTCGGGCAAGTCTGTGTGACTGTAGCTATTTATAAGTTACTCTTAAGGAAAGTTATCTATAGAAAGCACCTTACTATTAAACTATAAGATTATAAATTTACCTCCTTTCAGTTTACCACTTAATAGTTTGTATTTTTCCTTTTTTAAGAAATTTACATATATTTTAGAATTAATTTTGTGGATTTTATTAATTATTTTGTAATTTGAAATAGTTTAATTTTGTAGATTTCTAATATTAATTTATTTTGTTTCTTGTTTTATATTCTTTCTTGTTTAATGATGAATCACTATTGTAGCAGTATCTCAAATTAAAATAGCTGATTTCCCACGAGGGAAATCTGCTAAAACAAATATTTTTTGGTGAAGGGCTTGTGTCTGAAGAGTGCCCAGTTCTTGGGAAATCAAAATCATTTGACGTAACCAAATACAAAAATTTCTACTACTTTCACTATATCTTATTCCAACATTGCTTTTTTTCTAATAAAAACTCAATTTTAAAACTTTTTCTATCCACAATACAAATGCCTTTCCATCTGACCAATACATAAATATATATATATTAAGAAGTTTTTTGATGGTGCAATGTTTCTCTGTCTCTGAAACTTCCAGTATGTAGTCTAATTGAAAAAAAAAATACAACTTCTAAAAAGATAAAAAAAAAAAGTTACTTCACCCACATTTTACTGATATAACACAATCGAAACATTGATTCAGACACCGTGAATTCGACAATGCTTTTCAATCAATAACTCATTAGTGTTGGAAATCATTCTGTGTGATATATGTTTGGCGTGTTTTTAATTATAGGGTTTAAGAAGATGTATGCCAGCTGTAAATCGTGTTCCTATATGCATGCTCAAGGTACATTCCGTGAAATCGCTAACCAAGCACAATATTTATACAAAACATTATTCTCTGAAATCGAACTACAAGATTGGAGGCTTTAGACAAGAGAGAGGGTGACTAAATTCCAATATATATCTACAATTATGTACCAGATAAAGAATGTTAGCAATGTAATGCCAAGCACTAGCTTTAAGTCTTAAGTGACTAGCAATTTGAATTTTTAGATATCCCTAAAGGCTATATAGAAATGATACACTAAATATTTATTGCTAAATATATAAAAAGTTAAAACTCATAGAAAATTGGTTTTGGCATATGTCTATCTCACCTGTTAGAAAACGGTTAATTCAGCCCCTTCAGAATGATGGTGATGTTTTTATTTCCTTAGGAAAAGCGTTTAACTCTGTTGCAGCAACAGCAGAGAAAGACTGGGGATATATGTTGGTTCTGCAGGCTGTCAGTTGGAAATAACTTTCCAGTCTTTCGCTATGCACAGGAACGATACCTTCATAAAGATTTCTTGTCACTCCAAGATCTAGAATCTTCTTTGTATATATGGCAAATAATTTGGTCATTTAACTTGATTGAAAGTCACGGTTGTTCAAATTTTGTTAATAATTTTGGAGTACCAAGACACTTGTTTTTTTTGTGTGTGTTCAGAGTTAACGCATTATTAGCACTGTGTGTGTGTGTGTGTGTGTGTGTGTGTGTGTGTCTGTGTGTGTGTGAGAGAGAGAGAGAGAGAGAGAGAGAGAGAGAGAGAGAGCGAGAGAGAGAGAGAGAGAGAGAGAGAGAGAGAGAGAGAGAGAGAGAGAGAGAGAGAGAGAGAGAGAGAGAGAGAGGGAGGAGAGAGAGAGGGAGGAGAGAGAGAGAGAGAGAGAGAGAGAGAGAGAGAGAGAGAGAGAGAGAGAGAGAGAGAGAGAGAGAGAGAGAGAGAGAGAGAGAGAGAGAGAGAGAGAGAGAGAGAGAGAGAGAGAGAGAGAGAGAGAGAGAGAGAGAGAGAGAGAGAGAGAGAGAGAGAGAGAGAGCTAGTGAGTGATGAGGAGGAAGAGGGCGGCATTATCTGCTGGGACTGATAGGTGAGGGGGGAGGCTCCCCGAATTTATTGCAGGCCCATAATAAGTCAGTGTAATAGCATCAGCTGATCGGTGGCCAGCAACCATCTACTAAATCACCTCCAATCCCACCATACAGCTGCTCCACATCCCAGTCCCTCTCCAATTCTTCATCTCTCATACACAACTCTAAAAAAAAATGTTTTTCCAAATGAAATAATTGGAAATGAATTCGGAATTAATGGGCTGAAAAGCCCAACATGGCCAAGAATTGGAACCGTTGAAGTATATCTATATATTATTTATCAATGCCATTTATTTAGTTTTAACCCTAGAACTACCAAGGGGGGGGGGGGCTCCTCGAGCCCACAACTTTTTGTTTTTGTTCCCTATCACCCAATTTTAATGGGATATTTTTGATATTTTATGTATTCCTCAGAAAAACATCCTAGAGTGAGGGCATAACAATAAAATTAAATAAAAAAATTTCTATGTTGAGAAAAAAATTTTTTTTGACGTGTGTGATAGAGGAGCCCCCCCCCCCCCCCTCTTGGCAATGCAAGGGGTAGTTATACACTTAAGTACCAAGGGGGGGGGCTCCTCGAGCCCACTGATATTTAATACTACTTTTAACTAGTAATTCAAGTGTTATTAATTATATTGCTCAAATAATAATTACTTTGATGTAATTTTAACATACACAAACCTTCTCAAGTTTTTTTTTTCTCAAAAAGAAATATATATATTCTCCCCAAATAATTTTTTTTCATATAAAAATATATGAAATATATTTTCATATATGATTTTCATGAAATATATTCCCCAACTAGGGGAACAGTTAGTCCATGCTGCATCCTGGATAAACACTCGGAAAAAAAAATTATTGTGCAAGAGCACCGATAATAGCATTACGAAACTGATAATTATATTTTCTTAAATTATTATTCTATTATAATGTTATAATAACTTAGATATAGATAACTTTTTATTCTAACAAGGTTTAGATATGTTCCTCCAGTAGAATAAAATTACATTTAATTTAAAGTCATCCTTTTTTCCCCATCCGAACTTTTTTTTTTAATTTATTTTTATTTTTGTATTTAATTTTTTTTTTTAATTTTTTTTTTCACAGGTGTCATAAGAAACGTTCATTAAACATAATCCAATAGAAATAAAAATTTTAAAAAAATTATAGAACCAAAATAAAAGGTTTTTAAGGTTGTGGGCTCGAGGAGCCCCCCCCCCTTGGTAATCCATGCGACCTGGGAGAGGTCGGTAATACTAGGGTTAATATATGTTAAAATTATAATCATATATTTCACAGTGCTTTTCTCCTAAGCATAGAACATAACATTAAATTTTAATAACAATTTTAATTTTTTATAGTTATAGATAAGAGAGGAACTGTTCAGTAAACACAGTTAAATAATTGGTTGAATTGTTGGTATTATTATTATGATGATGGTCCTGTAAACTGTTTTAGTTAGTAATTTATTTTAGAATGATGCTGTTCACTATTTGGCAAAGCTATATTTTTTAATTAATTTATTTTTCGTTATTTCATTATACAGTACTTCTCTGATTTTGTTTTGTAGTGACCAGTGACCATGATTAACACAACTAAGGTCAACTCCTTATTATAATGTATTTTAGGAGAAATATAAATCCATTTATCCCCCCCAGGAATGATGAGATGTAATAATCCTTTTAATCTTTCTGTCTCAATAAGGAGGTTGGCTATAATCCTATAGCCACAAGTGAACTCATGCTCAGTTTCCAGTATATACTCACTAATCCTCCTGCCTAGACTTTTTGAAATTTTTATTAAACAAGGACACATTTTTTACAAATTCTCGTTGGGGCATGATTTGGTATTCTATTGTTAATTAATATTTATTTCTTTAATATTTTATATATTTTTAATAATATTAATATTTACTTCTTTATATTTTTACTTTTAGAAGTATTCATTTCAGTAGCAGATTCCCCTTAAGGGAAATCAGCTATTGAGGTTGTACTCATGACGGAATTTTCGAAATTTTTCTTCAAATGTCCGTCGATCCAACCTAGTAGATGACAAAAGTGAAGTCAGTTCAAAACTGTATATATATATATATATATATATATATATATATATATATATATATATATATATTTGTCTTTTACCGCTCTAGCGGTCGCAATTTTTGTTTGATCGGTACCAAATTCGATATTTAGTCGTTTTATGTAAAAAGAAAGATCAAGTTCGTTAACGGCCGAAATCAGACCAGTGGGAGGAGGGGGAGGGGGTTTGAGGGGAGGATTTCCGAAAATTCGAAATATCTCCGTTACTATACGTCGGATCGACAAATTGTACAGAATCAATCTTATTGCAAATTAAATTCACTATAAATATTGTTATATACATTTATTCTCTATCTTGAATATTAACCGAGATATTTGCATTTGTATGAAGTCTGTGGTCGGGTATAGTTCGGCCATTTCCACCAGTACTCGGCTAAGTGGAAGCTTCTTCTAACCTTACCTGTCTTTTCTAACCTTACCTTACCTTCCTTAATTTGTGAGATTTATGCAAATACGTTCTGTTCATTGCCCCCCCCCCTTTCTTTAGTTCTTGGATTACTAAAATTTGAGTTATTAAAATATAAATTATTCTTACAATTCAGAAGCCGTTTCAGTTGGGAATTTATTTTAATTAACTGAAAGATTTCTCATTACCGTTTGTATTTAATCACGGTGGTATTGTGTTACCAGCATCCCTGCGTGACGGACTTTTAAACATTCCTTTCTAGTTTATTTTTATCATTATTTAAAGACAACCTACATTAATATATGTTGTCTATGACAGGGAGGTTTATACTCTCGCCTATTTTCGGCCCGCCCTTCTAATTTAATGAAGATGATCAGTATATATCAGAATATTTTAAGAAAGAAAAACGTATTTGTATTGAATTATTTCAAGCTGTCAATATCATAAATTTACAAGCAGTTCAAAATCCCTCTACAAGTTTAAAATAATAACAGACTTTTTTGACTCCATGCAGAAAAATATTTGAGGAGCGTCTGATGATTCTGGTGACAAATCATAATCTGCCACTTGTCAGGCACTTAGACGATAATAATTTCAAAACCATTCAATGAGTTGAGCTATTGACCGGTGTTTCCAACTTACATGAACATTATTACTTTATCTCAGACATTTAGTCAAGCTTCAAAATTTTAATTTTCATTCTGTTTGCCCAATATAGGAATCTCGCTCTCGCCGCAACCGAATGATTTATTGATCTCTAAATTGACAATCGGAGCCGATTTTCAGACAATGCTCACGTCTTAAATAGGTCTTGAGGACTTCTCAACATGTAACAAAGGATAAAAATATAAAATGGTTCATATGCATTTTTACATCAACATTTTATTGGTAGTAAAAATCTGATAAAGAAAACTAGCTTAATGAATGTAGTCCGTTGATTAGTAAAGGCTCACTCAAAATGTTTCAGACAGGAAAGGAAATGACAAAAGTTGATAAATATTTTAATAACTGAAGGAGCAATCTCGAACTCAAATAATTTTGTACTGTTCTTATGTTTTTAAACATTTTATAAAATTTATATGATCGGACCTCAGTATTATTAGCTAAAGAACAAATATAAGAAAAAGGTACTAACGTACATGGAATAACATATTATATTACCTGGGATTTAAAATAAATAATTAAGCTAGATTGTAAATTGAAAAGATAAGTTTTTACATTAATAATTATCAATGTATGAATGAAGTAAATGTAATATACAGAAATACCAGTGCTTTATTTTTTTAAGTAACAAAGAAACCATTTTTTCCGCTATATTCATTTTTAATGGTTTCTTTGGAAATGAAAAAAATTATGTAAAAAATGAATACAGGAAAAATATATTAATATTTTTACTTCAAACGCATTGACTGCCATACCTTGTTTCGATAGCGTTCATCATTTTCCAGGCATTCCTAATGGAGTTTCCAGGGCTTAAATTCCAGAAATGGAATGTCGATTGGTTTATTGGAACGGGAAATTATTGCCTGATCTCGCGATTATATCAAGGAATAGTTAGCAATTCAATAATCATCTTGGAGAAGTGGATTCTATTTTGGTATTATTGTATATTATGTATTCTGCCAATGAGCAAATGTAGTACATTAGCTCAATAAGAGATGCCTACGTTTGCTGATATGTATATTAGCTGATTTTCTGTTGGGAGAAAAAATATTTCTTAAGATGTCTTACTCAGAAGATTACTAAAATGCCGTTCAAAACTAATGCCAAAGTGGCAAGCAGAAATTGGACGAGTGAGTGGAGAAATTCGAAATACCTCTGTTATTAAAAGACATTGTATACAACCAATCAGGTAGCAAATTTAAATATGTATACATGTTTGACTTTAAAGAATACTAGCTCAGATACCCGGCTTCGCCCGGGAATTCATTTGAGGCTGGATGGTGATGGTATTTTTTTGGCAAGGCTTTACTTTGCACAATATTTTGACATTTATCTTTCCCAGTGTTTAGGGTTAATACCCGTTGTTTCCGTGGATTTGTTAATAATAAAATTAATTTTTTATGTAAGACTTCACTGTCCTCCATATTGTCATATTTCCCGTTTCCTGTACATTATACATAGATTTAAATTATTAAGGACAAAATATTATAATAATATATTATAATTTGAGTTAATTTTTCGAGGTGAGGTACATACACTGGTAGTTCATATATAATTCGGTTGAGTCTTTTGTGCCAAATAAAATTATTGACTCCAGCTATAATTTTTAGCGTATAACGCCTTTATACTTCGGTATAAATCATGACACGATAGTGGTACAAATAACTCTCAAAGCTTTCTTCTAAATAACAAAATAAACCACTTTTGTTATGTGCATATTTGCCGAAACCATATGTATTTTCAGGCCTCCCTTATAATCCCCAATCTTGCCCATCCCTAGAAATGTTAGTATTGCGTATTACGTATTACTATATTACTCGTATAAAGAAGGCGTTAGTGCTAATTCACATACCGAGTTTGGTTTAGTTCGGTTGAGTCTTTTGTGCCAAATAAAATTGTTGACTTCCACAGTAGTTTTTAAAGTATAACAACATTTATGACTTTGAGTATACTACAAAAGTGATATAATGACAAAATTTACTTCAAATTACAAAATACACAACTTATTGTTATTTTCATAATTGCCGAAAATGCAGTTAGGAAACGAAATAAAGCTATTCTTTAATTTCAGCCCTCCTTTACAACCACCCAACTCCCGGTTCGTCTATATTGACATAGCCAAAAGTCTAAGTTATTGTTAGTAGTAATATACATACCGAGTTTCAAAAAATTCGGTTCCAGCCGTTTTAAGCGTGAAAAAGTAACAAACAAACAAACAGACAGCCAAAGAAACAAAAATGCAATTTATGGTGTCTATGACATGTGAAACTAAAAGTCATCGTGAAATTTCGCGAAAAAAATCAATGTACAGACTGAGTTTATGGGTACAAAGATATATATATATATATATAAATAAATAATACATAAAATATAGTAAATATATAGATTAACCAAGATTGTATTGTTTCAGGTTTCAGTAAACCCCCACTCCTACTCGTGTAATATAAGCTGCTATATGAACCCCCTTAATCGTAAGCTTAAATACTAAATATTGTGTTCTTTGAAACATTACTGTGTGAGTATTTTCGAAGTGACGTCACCAGTTATGTTTTTACCTTGTTCACTCGAAAATGTTTATTTGATCTATGCCATACTTTTTGATATTGGGTCTGTTTCGGAAAAACCTAGCAGACTGCCTTTGAAGTCATTTTAACGTACTAATGTTATTGTAAATTTTATTACCTATAAAAGTAAAACTATAATTTTCTGTAATATGAATATTAACCGAGATATTTGGTATTTTAAATTTTCAGACGTCAGTAAACCCCCACTCCTTCTCATTTCATAACAAAAATATGCTGTTATAAGATAATTCTCTTTATTTTAAACTTAATTACCAAATATTGTTTTTATGAGACCTTCATTATGCGAGGTACATACGAATTCGTTGCCCGATAATATCATCAATTAAGGTTTTACGTTCTTCTTTGGAAAATGATCACTTGAGCTATACTACACTCGATATTTAACTGTTTCAGTCAACACTAAATATTATATATGCTAGTGGGAAAATCGCAACAATACTAGAGAGGGGGGGGGGTTAGAGAGGGAGATTCGTAAGTTCAAAATATCTGCGTTATTATGAGCCCGAACGCAAAACATTATAGGACCAATCTTGTTAAAATGTTGATGCTCTACAATTGATTTTCTATGTATTTTTTTTTTGTAACTCAAGTATTAACCCGGAAATGGGAACGTTGGGTCAATCTGACCCAGCAACATCTTTGGAGCACTCTAGATATTCCTTTACTTCTGAACTTGTCCACCAGTCTACCTTCAAACCATGCTCAGCCGGTAAGCTGGAAATATTTAGTTGTTTTTTATTACAGGAACGTGGTGTGTTATTTTTTAAACAGTTTTGTGATGTTAACGTTCCGAAAGATATTGAATACACGCGATTTTAGAAGAATATGATTGTTTTTCAAGTGATGATGAAGTTGGAGACCCATATATTGAATTACACGACTACTAGCACAGACATTGGTCAGGTACGAGCATCCACAAAGAGGAACAACGGAGCCCAAAAAAGAGGGCGCTGCATTGCTGTAAGGGAAATAAGTCAAAGCATTTTTGTAAGAAATGCTTCAACTACATTTGTTTGAATCATACCGCCATATATTGTAAATATTGTAATGAGTAGAAGGAATTTATATTTTTTTTCATTTTGTATATTATATCTATGATTTTTTTCAGTTTTTGAACATTAAAACAAAATAAGATTGATGTTAATTATGTAATTTATATTCCAATATTAATTAAATGAGACATTTAATTAATACAAATTAGAAATGTGAATTAAGTGTACTTTAAATAGCCCTTAATGACTTGCGGGTCAATTTGACCCAAAGTTCTCACTAATGTGAGGATTTTTTATGTTTCCTATGCCGGGTTAAGGGAGTAATTCGAAATCGAATATATGATGTGATATCAGCACGTGAAGAATAAGCTGGTTATATCCTGAAACATCATTTGTTCTCATTGAACTTTTAGCAGATTTCCCTTAAGGGAAATCAGCTATTGAGGTTGTACTCATGACGCGATTTTCGAAATTTTTCTTCAAATGTCCATCGATCCTACCCAGGAGATGACGAAAATGATGTTCGTTCAAAACTGTATATATATATTTGTCTGTTACCGCTCTAGCGGTCGCAATTTATGTCTTATCGTTATCAAACTTGATATATAATCGTTTTATACAAAAAGAAAGATCAAGTTTGTTAATGGCTGAAATCGGACCAGGGGGAGGGGGGGTTTAGAGGGGGAGAATTTCGAAAATTCTTATTATCTCCATTATTATGCGTCGGATCGAAACATTGTATAGAACCAATCTTTTTGAAAATGTAATGTTCTATAAATTTTGGTATGTACATTTTTTCATTATCTTGATTATTTACTGAGATATTTGCATTTTTTGTTTTCGGTCTTCAGTAAAGCCCCACTCCTACTCGTCTCATATGTTCAACATTCTATTATGTTATGAATCACTTTATTTGAAACTTAAATACCAAATATTGCTCTCATTGAACTTTTAAGTTTTGAGATAAATGCAAATACGTGGCGCACGTGGGAAATCTGCTTAGTTAACGCAGCCCCTGCGTGACGGACTTTTACATTTTGAAATAAGTGCTAATACGTGGGAAATCTGCTTCGTTAACGCAGCCACTGATTAACGGACTTTTTTTTTTACTGTGTTTTTAAGTGTATTTACGTACTGCCAAGTGCGTTCACTGCTGAAGTGGCTCCAGCAACCCGGACTTAATACATTAGCCGCAAATGGGTTTCAACAAATCTTTAGGGGATTAATATATTTCAAGGTTCGTTAAGGCGAGACCTAAGCCGAAGTTGGGAACTATACTTGCAGAGATTTAGTGTGCGGAGTCTTTGGCTGGAAGCAAGACCCCAGAGAAGGGCAATCCGTCACTGGAATCCCCACTCCATCCTCAGCTCTTCCTCCAGGATCCCTGGAGCGTTATCAATCTAAATTACTGTGACGTTCCGGAATGAATTAATAGACCGAGAGTCCTCGGCTTCTGCCATATATGCATTGACTCCACAGTCATCATGAGCTTATATTTCTGTATCCATTTGATGATGAACTGAGCCGATGACTATGTCTGGATGTCCCGGTGATTATTTTCGGACAGTGAGAGTGACGTACCTAATTTGACCAATAACTATGGATGTGGGTGCAGAAAGCAGGACGAAAAGTACACTGGAAGACAAAAGTCCGTCAAGCAGAAGCTTCGAAAACCAACCAAATTTTCAACGGATTGATAAGACACACACGGATCGATCTCTTATCATCACATAATTTCCATTTCTGTGTCGAAGGGGCTGCATTAACTCAGCAGATTTCCCACGTGGTTCTAGTATTTGCATTTATCTCAAAACCTAAAAAAGTTCAATGAGAACAATATTTGGTATTTGGGCATCAAAGAAAGTGTTTTATAATATAACAGCTTATTGTAAATATGACATGAGTAGGAGCAGGAGTTTCCTGAAAACTGAAAACTAAAAAAATGCACTTATCTCGGTTAATAATCAAGAAAGCGAAAATAATCAAGAAAGCGAAAAAACTTACATATTAACATTTATAAAACATTATATTTGCAATAAGGTGGCTTTTATACAAATATTTAATCCGACGCATAATAACAGAGATATTAAGAATTTTCGAAATTACACTGGCCATATTTCAGCCATTAGTGAACTTGATCTTTAGTTTAAATTAAAACATATAAATATCGTGTTTGGTAACAAACAAAAATTGCGACCGCTAGAAAACAACAGACAACATTTTGAAGGGACTTCATTTTCGACATCTCCTGGGTAGGATGGAACGTTTGAGAAACATTTTCGGATATCGAGTCATGATTAGACTTCAGTAGCTGATTTCCCAGAAGGGAAATTTGCTAATACGACAAGTGTAAGAGTGGGTTCACTGAATGCTGACAACAAGGAAGTACGAATAACTCCATTAGTATTCCAGTTTCGACAAAAATACAAGAAACAACAATTGTAGGCCATCAATAGTTCAACAAGTTTGGTTCTGTAACATTTTACAATTTCACTCATAATAACGGATATATTTTGAATTTTCGAATCCTGCCTATATACCCACACGTTGCCACGACAGATATCAGCCAATGTCAAATATGATCTTTAGAGTTGATACAAATAGTTAAATATCGAGTATGGTAAAGATGAAATAAACATTTTCGAGTTAGAATGTCAAAGCTTAATGTATTTGTATTTACTTCACAACGCATTCAAATGTATTTGTATTTCGCATAATAAAATGTATCTTGAAAACAATTTTTTAGTAAATGAGCTCAGAATTAAGTGGTTCATTCATGTTTAAACCGCTTATTGTAAATATGATATGAATTGGAGATTCAGTTATTGTGTTATGTGTGTATTAATTTATATTTTAAAGCCAGGTATGAACCTTTGCAATCGGCACCAATTTAGTTCTGTTTTCATTCACTTAAGTCGTTATGCTATGTTCTTTTAAAGTGAGTTTCTGTAGGTTTCGAGTGTCATTGTGGAATAACGGGATTCTTAGAGGCGGGTTTTGGTGCATTTTCTACTATTTCGCTTTATTACACACAGGACACACTAGACTAACACATTCATATCTAATGTGCGGGGAAGATGAAACTATATGTCGCTACTAGAAAAGAACTCTGACTGTAAAACACATACTAACTAACTGCACACAATTAAAAACGTAGTCATAGCCCACAAATTTATTCGAACTACTAGCCGATTTATAGATGACTAGCTCAGATACCCGGCTTCGCCCGGGAATTGATTTGAGGCTGAATGGTGATGGTATTTTTTAGCAGGCTTTACATTGCACAATATTTTGACATTTACCCGTCCCAGTGTTTAGGATTGATACCCGTCGTTACCGTGGATTTGCTAATAATAGAATATTTGTTCGATAAGGCTTCACTGTCTTCGATATTTTTATATTTCCCGTCTCTTATACATGTAAATATGGCGAATTTTTATTTCAGGCCTCCCTTATAACCCCCTTCCCGTTCGAACCTAAAAATTTTAATATAACTTATTATCATGGAAGAATTAATGCTAATTGAGTTACCGAGTTTTGTTAAGTTCGGTTCAGCTGTTAGTGCCCATTAAAATTGTTGGCTCCCGCTAAAGTTTTTACCTATAACTCATTTATACTTAGGTATACGACAAAAGTGTATATAACAAAAGTTACTCTAAATAACAAAATAAACAACTTTTGTTATGTTTACATTTGACAAAAAACCAATAGGAAACGAAATATCACTATTTTTAATTTCAGGCCTCCCTTATAACCCCCACTCCTGCCCATCTCAGAGAATATTAATATAGCCTAAAGTCTAAGTTGGGTTAGTAGTAATATACATACCAAGTTTCATAAAATTCGCTTCAGCCGTTTATGCGTGAAAAGGTAACAAATAAACAAACAAACAAACACACGAAATAAACAAAATGCAGATATGGTGTCTATGACATGTGAAACAAAAAGTTATCGTGAAATTTCGCGAAAAAAAAACAATGTACAGACAGAGGTTACAATTATATATATATATAGATGTTTTTAAGTATTTAAGAAATAATGGATTATTTGATGAGATATAAAAGCTATTATCTACTATTATGAAAGTTATATATAGCAACCACTGTGGAATATAAGTTTTGCCTTCCTCCAGTTTAACTATTTATAGTTTTTCTTTTAGTTTTTTTTGTTTGTTTTATTTTTATTTTGTTTTTTTCTTAAGTTGTAAATATAGTAATATTTATTTAATTTTGTGAAATTATATTTTAGCATGTTAAGAATCTCCATTGTAGCGGCATGGTTCTATTTATTTTATACATTTCTAAATGTTAGCTTTGTAAAAATTTTAATATTTATTTAATTTTGTGAAATTATATTTTAGCATGTTAAGAATCTCCATTGTAGCGGCATGGTTCTATTTATTTTGTACATTTGTAACATTTAGCATTGTAAAATTTTTAATATTTATCTAATTTTGTAAAATTATATTCAAATATGTCAAAAAATGAATCGTCATTGTAACGGCATCTCAAATAAATAATAAAAAATACTATTTCGGTACCCAATGCGAAAAGTTCTTTTCATGGATGACAGTTGACAAATCAGAACATCGTTCAAAGCTGACTGACGATAATTTGGAAAATTCTTTTAGTCTTTGTGTCAGCGGAATTAAGCCAAACATTAGTTCATAAATTCAAACTCATAGATTGTACAATGTTGTACCTATTATTTTTTTCATCTCATTTTGTTATTTTAGTAAATCGTATTATAATTATATTGTCGTTATAATTTCATGTCTGATATCTACCGTTAAAAATTACGAACACTACTTTTTTTAAAAGCGGCCCTTGAACTTACTTGCACACTTTTAGCCCGCAGCATGTCAAAGTTTGCCCACACCTGGTGTACGGGTATAGAGTAATTTGCCAATGCTCGGAATGTTATTTGGCTGTCTGTGAAGACACACCTAGAATCGTGATCTGTATAATTATTTGATGCACTCCAATCCCAAGTCCAAGACTTATTATGGCGGTATCCGAGACTAGTGATTGATTCCCCATGATAAAGGAGGATGTGCATTGCCTAGGCCGTCCTGAATAAATTATCGGAGTGCTCAATAGCACCTGGTGTTGTTGGTTCGAAGCTGAATTAGTACATTGAGACCAGTAATAAATCATTGGGGGGGGGGGAATACAATTGATTTGCTGCCCCGAGTCCGGGCTATATCAACCCTCTGGGTCTTCAATGGATTCACTTCATTTTAGCTTCGCTCTAAAACAAATCATGATCAGTCTACCACCAGTTTATATTAGCAGGAATGAAAATGAGTGGTAAATTGGATTACATTTACAAAAAAAAAAAAAAAAAAACACCACTTTTTAAATTTTACTTAGAAGAAAAAGAAGCAATGGATTCTCGATTGAAAAGAAATACGGAAATAGCATTTTAGTTATTTAAACGAGCTCTGTCGTGGACTTCAAAATTTAGATATAACACAGTCATAAAACCAGATGAATTGTATGAAGTGGAATCTTTAATTTTAAAAAATAATGGATTACTAGATAACTAAAAAAGTCCGTCACGCAGGGGCTGCGTAAACTAAGCAGATTTCCCACGAGAAGTTTAACAAGAGATAAACCTACATAATGCTAACACAATACCACCGTGAAGATTAAGTAAATAAATACAAACGGTAATAAGAAATCTTTCCGCTACCTACGGGAAAAGCCTCAAATGTAAACAAACAGGTGTGCCAACGGCTTTCAGTTATTCCGACACCGGAAAGGAAAACAATAACTCAAACATATCAAAATATAACATATTAATTCTATTGAAAACTATGTACTTTATCTATCACTGTAATTTATACTGATCAGAATAAAATATCTCAGTTCATTCAAATTTTAGTAGTTCAGGAATTTTATACTGGGGAGGGGTCACAAGAACATATATATACATATTATTGACTAAGATTTATATTTAAAAAAAGAAACAATATTTGATATTTAGGCTTCGAATAATGTGGTTTATTATATAACACAGTATTGTTTATGTAACACTATTATAAGTGGGGGTTTATTGAAGGCTGAAAACTGAAAAATGCAAATATCTCGGTTAATATTTAAGACAGAGAATAAATGTATATAACAATATTTATAGTACATTTAATCTGTAATAAGATTTATTCTATACAAATTTTCGATCGGCATATAGTAACGGAGATATTTTGAATTTTCAAAATTCTCCTCCTCTAAACAACCCACCCACTTGTCCGATTTTAGCCGTTAACGAACCTGATCTTTCTTTTTACATGAAACGACAATAATCGAGTTTGGTAACGATCAAACCAAAATTTCAACCGGTAGAGTGGCAACAGACACACAAATATATATATATATATATATATATATATATATATATATATATATATATATATATATATATACGATGAAATTTAATGTTTTATAAATTATTATTACACGTTCAGAACATTACATTAGAAATTTAGAGACAATGTTTTTCATTGAATTCCTTCTTTATCGAGATATAAATATTCTAAATAGGATTCTTCGTGTATTTTGAACTCTTGATAGGAAAGAATTGGTAGCCAATTCATTTGGCACTGATAAATTATATATATATATATATATATATATATATATATATATATATATATATATAGATATATACTAGCTAAGGGAACCCGGCTTCGCTCTGGAAATCATTTGAGGCTGAATGATGATAGTATTTTTTTTTTTTTGCAAGGCTTCAATGTTTACTACACTTCCCGTCTGGGCTCATTGATTTCACGTGAGGGTCAGGCAGGCGACTTACAGAAAAAAAAGTTATTTCAAGAATAAATGAAAATAAGTCCCTAATCATTGTTTCCCGTGAGGGTCAGGCGGGCGATGTATAGATGAGAAATTTTAATTTTGAAGAATAAATATAAATGTGTTCCTGATCTATCCCTCTCCACTTTTTAACTCAACTTTCTCAATACTTCAAACCATAATCGTGGATAGAATTTATTACAATTAAATATCCTCTATAATGAAACTTATTTCCTGTCAAAAAACAATCCGAGCACATATAGTTTTGTGCTATTATATTTGTAATAGTAGAGCTCAGTGGAAATCACTTCCAGTAATGCCAACATTTCACAGGAAATAAGTTAACTCAATTAACTGTTTAGGCTCCGGCCTCCTTCCGCTCTAGCATCTTCATAGTTTTCCTGATAGAACCTGATAGAATTAAATAATAGTATTACCCTAAAAATAATTTCATTTACATTCAAAAATATAGCTGAGGGGAAGAGAACGTAGCCCTTCCTGCAAAATAAGTAATACTCTAAATCATATCAAAATTTAAATGGAGTTTTTCTTTTTTCATAATAACATTACCATTGTCTAATTGTTATGATGGTACATATTTGTTTCAATAACATCAAGAAATCGGAAATAAGATAATATATTAGCAAAACCAAAGAGTTTGGTCTGCTATTTAACATTTCCCCATTCAATTAAAGACAGGCAAATAATCATTTTCATTATATAAATCTAATTTCATCCTAGAGTACAAATTGTGGTTTACAAAGTAAAGCTTACCAAACACAAAGAATAACCTAAAAGTAAACCTCACTTACCTGAGTTAGGTTTTAAGCTAATACGACCGCAAGCTCTCAACCAAAGCAGATATTTGCATAAGCAGGAAGGAAAGGTTAGGTTCAAACCTTGTCTAAGGGAAAATATCTTTAGGTTACTCCATATTCTAAAATAGGTCAGCAGAATTGTGGTATCTGGATGGTATTTCATATTTGTGAATTATTTTATTCGGCCAGTCGTTTAGATGGAGAACTCTATTTGCGATGGGCGTTTAGTTTGATTGCTTAAGATTATTTTTTTACTAATTAATTTTAAATATTTCTACTTTATAATTATTTCGGGGCTCAGGCTAGCCATGCGAGTTAAAGCGTTGACCTTTATCTCACATGGCAAACCTAGAGTGGCGAGTTCGATTCTCGCCTGGGCAAAGGAAATTATTTAGTGACGAAATCCCTTAAATAACATCCTAAAATCCCACCCTGGCTAGAAAAGGGTGGTAACCTGTAGATATCCCGTCCCAGTTAGCCTGAGTTGCAAAAAGTGGACGTCAATAAATAATAATAATAATACTTTGGCTAAACGGGACGGGTTATATACAGGTACCCACATTTTTCGGCCAGGGTAGGACTAAGGCTTTATTTAATGTTTTCATAACCAAATAAGAATTTTTTTTAATGAGTTCTTCACTGAATAAATCCTATTTGTCCAGGCTGGAATCGAACTAGCCACTCTAGGTTTATCATGAGAGATTAAGACCAACGTTTTAACTCATACGGCTAAGTCTAATATAATTTCTTCAATTATTATTCGTTGGCTCACGCCATACCGCTATTTAAATAATTGAAATTTCTCTTTCTACTTACAACGATCGTCGTGTTTTAGCAGATTTCCCTTAAGGGAAATCAGCTATCGAGGTCGTACTCATGACGCAATTTTCAACACTTTCCTTCAAATGTCCATCGATCCTACCTATGAAATGACGAAAACGAGGTCCGAACAAAATTTATAACTCCCGGAATTATTTAAAGCTCAAATTCAGTTTATTTAATAATTTATTCAACGTTGAAGCCTAAATTTGTTTTGGTTTTTGTTTTTTCCTTTTTTTTCTGTTGTAAATAATTTTATTTCACAAATATTTTATTTTACTCATTGTTAAAAAAAGTTTTGTAACGTATCAAGCACACGTTATGTACTAATGGATGTACGGGACGTGTAGGTAATATACTCCGCTTCTTGTAGGGTTTCTACATAAATAAATACAAAAATTTATATATAAGGCCCTATTTGTTTATGCTGTGAAGAATAACGAATTGTAAACTATAAGATTATAAATTTACCTCAGTTTACCATTTAATAGTTTGTTTTTTCCTTTTTTTGGACACTTTACATATATTTTAGAATTAATTTCGTAGATTTTATTACTTATTTTGTAATTTCGAACGGAACTCATTTTCATCTACTGGATAGGATCAATGGGTATTTGAAGAAATGATTTAAAAATTGTGTCATGTGTACAACCTCATTAGCGGATTTCCCTCGAGAAAACCGTTATTTGTATGTAACCTTCCACTTTTCCACTTCTCTCAATTTTAATGCTCAGTTTATGGGCGATTAAACATTGAATCTGCGCTCCCTTTTTAAAGTAAATTTTTTTCTTTCATTTTAACACGTTAATCGCCACGATAATATCAGGAAAATGTCAACTGAAACAATATACCATTATATAACTATTATTTCATTTTATTGTTTGTAGTAAGCCAAGAAATTTTCAAGTTTTGTTCCTGATAGGCCAAGCTTTCGAAACATAATGCAAATGTATCGTTTGCTTCGGACATCTGTGATTGACGTGGCCTTCTACCAAATCGCGTACGTCATACATGTCTGACATGGCTCATGTAGAATTCCTTAACGTCTCACAACTTTGACTGAGATGGCGATTAACGTGTTAACCTTCCTTCCTGCACCACTCAAGAATTACCAAGAGGTCCAATAAGTACTAAACCATTTTCCAGGTTGCGAACCGGAACCTTCTTAGCCGAAGGGGCGTCCCTTAAGGGAACGCCGCTAAAATGGCAATTACGGCCGCCTTATGCCTTAGCGAGAACAATTAGGCTATAGAGAGAGATAGAGTCCATTTGCAGTAAAGGGTTTGGGTTAATTCGTCATCTGGTATAATAAGGTAAAGGGTAGATAGGGCGGGCCCTTTGTCGGGAAACTCTAAAGGGATTTGCTCGGCCCTACAGTAATGAGGTGGCCCGGGAAGGGGTCATTATAATTTCACTCTCCTACTTCTGAGGGGTTAGCTCTGTGTCTTGCAGGGCCTTATACTCTCTAAGCAATATAGTTCTCCTCTCAGAATCCTCTAGTATTTGTTTGTACACAATGTAATGAACGTTATATTGTCCAGAGAGGCGTGTTACCCAGAACATTTGTTTCTTGAAATCCCCAAAAAATCACAACTCGGTATATGCTGGAAATGAGTTTAACCCTTTAATCAGGCACGGATTTTCCTATAAGCTAGCTAGGCTTCAGCCTCGAGCTTCTCAAAAGGGGCCTACATTCAAATTGTTATCCAAATTAAAAAGGTTATTGTGAATATGAAATTAGTTCAAACAAAAATTGACCATTTCAATAAACAAAAAAAAACCGAAAACAAAATAGGGCCAAGAAAAATATGAATATACAAATAGTCAACCAAAAGGGTATTATTTTTACCAATAAAAAGTCCGCCACGCGGAGGCTGAGTAAGCTAAGCAGATTTCCATCTTGAAGATTAAAAATAGATAAACCTACATACTGCTAACACAACACCACTGTGAATATTAAGCGAATAAATGCAAACGATAATAAGAAATCTTTCCCCTGCCGGCGGAATTACTGAAGCATATCAGAATATAACATATTCGTTTTATTGAAAACTATGTACTATACCTAGTACTGCAATTTCTAAAGAATCAAAATAATTGTTATCTCAATCAATCAAATTTTAGTAGTCGAAGAATTTAAGACGAGGGGGGTCACTAGAACATATTTGCATCTACCTCGTATAATAAATCTCTCTGTAAATCAATATTTTGTATTTAAGCTTCGAATAAAGTGGTATATTATGAAGCAAAGTATTGTTTATGTAACATGAGTGGAAGTGGGGGGTTTACAGAAGGATGAAAACTTGAAAATGCAAATACCTCGGCTCATATTCAAGATAGAGAATCAATGTATATAATAATATTTATAGTAAATGTAATTTGCAATAAGATTTATTCTATACTTCTTTTTTTTCGACCCGATTTATAGTAACGGAGATAATTCGAATTTTCGAATTTCTCCCTCTCTCGTTCGATTTCAGCCGTTAACGAACTTGATCTTTCTTTTTACATAAAACGACTAAATATCGAGTTTGGTAACGGCTGAACAATAATTGCAACCACTAGAGCGGTAACAGACAAATTTATATATATATATACAGTTTTGAACGGACCTCATTTTCGTCCTGGGTAGGATCGATGGACATGGGAAATCAGCTAAAACGACCCTAGCCAATCACGCAATTAAATACAGCCATAAATTTGATTTCGAAATTGTAAGTATAATAGACAAAGAAGGAAATATAAGCAAGAGGGAGATAAAAGAGAATACGCACGTCATAAAAAATAGTAATAAAGGTTATCGATAAGAAAACAGAGGTAAACATGTGAATTTATATATTTTAATTTATTAAAAACTTTAAAGTGATAGTTGACCACTATAAAATTCTCATTTACGATTTAGAACATACTTCATTAGGGATAAGCGATATATTTTTACACCACGCCATTTTTCTAAGTCCTGATTCAGCATGTTCCTGTCCTACTTACTACTTTTGGGAGGGTGAGAGAAAAAGTTTTCAAATTCTTCTTCAAATAAAAAAAAAAAATCTAGCGGAACCGGGCTTGGTGGGTTTACCATTTGTATTCAGTCTACGAAGGGCTAGGTGTGCAATCATAAGTTGACGAGAGAAAGTTTCTAGGATGATTCACCTTTTCAGAGGTTAGGGACCATTTCCAAACGAAATCACTTTCCGGGGGAGGGGGGTATATCAAATTGCAAATATATCCGTAAGCATAAGTTGGACCGGCAAATACAATAGAGCCAATGTGCTGAACACTTAACTTCTAAAAATGTTATTATGAGCATTTTTTTATCAGTATTTTTAATACTAACCAAAATATTTACATTATTTTTTAATTATAAGCCGTTAGTAATAACTTCCACTCCCACTCTTGCCATATTAGAAATATGTTTTTGTTGCAAGAAAAGTCTAATTGCAAGCTTAAATACCATATATTCTTTACAACTGACCTTAATTATGTTAGAGAGAAGAATGAAACGAAAATAAACGTTTATATATACATATATATGTGTATTTCACGGAGAACCACTAGGGAAATCAGCTATTGAGGTCGTACTCATGACGCACTTTTAATGTCTTCTAATGTTCATCGATCCTACCCAGGAGATGACGAAAATGAGGTATGCTCAAAACTATATATATATATATATATATATATATATATATATATATATATATATATATATATATATTTGTCTTTAACGCTCTAGCGGTCGTAATTTTTGTTTGGTCGTTACCAAACTCGATATTTAAACATTTTATGCAAAAAGATAGATAAAGTTCGTTAATTGCTGAAATCGGAACTGTGAAAGGGGTAGAGGTTTGGAGGGGGTGATTTTCGACAATTAAAAATATCTCCGTTACCATCGGATCAAAAAATTGTATAGAACCAATCGCATTCCAAATTAAATTTACTATAAATATTGTTCTATATATTTATTCTCTATCTTAAATATTAACCGAGATATTTGCATTTTTATTAAATGTGGGCCGATAACGCACGAATATCCAGCCAAAATCTAGTTCGACCGTTTTCGTAACTGCTCGGCTCTCGTATAGAGATTTCTTTATTGTATAACTTCACGTGGGAAACCTGCTTCGATAACGCAGTCCCTGCGTGACGGACTTTTCATTTCATGACATCTTCAATCAATTTATGGGAACAAAAAGAGATCGTAAACATTTCATAACCACTTTTATGTCTATGGAGGTTGGTTTTAACATATAAAAAAACTTACTTATTTTGAAATTCGTTAACGTGCTCCTCATGGTTCATTTTTCCTTCTGTCACCAGTTCAGGGCGTATAATTACAGAAGTAAAACCGTTAACAAACAACGGAGTAAAACAATAAGCGGGCAGCGGAATGGTTTCATTTAATTAAATAAAATCCTGTGATATCAATTGGGGTGGAAATACATTCAATAAAACCTTCAATATTGGCTTGTAATATTCCAATAAAGTAGAAATGATCAGAATAAAAGCCTAAGTCAAACACACCAACATTAAACAAATAAAACCTAAATACCATAACGGAAACAACGATGTAACTACTATTAGATTATTCAGCAGTGCTACACAATCGATTATATTATTACAAAATAATTGTAGCCACCTGTTGCTACCTAGGACCTTTATTTTTGCACAGCCGCAAAACTCAGAGGACCCCTCTAAACTCTTTATTTGATTTACCCTTCGAAACATTTAGAATCTTAGTATTAGCAGATTTCCCTCGAGGGAAACCAGCTATTGAGGTCGTATTCATGACGCGATTATTGAAAATTTTCTTCAAATGTCCATCGACCCTACCCAGGAGATTTCGAAAATGAGGTCTGTTCATAATTATATATATATATTTTTGTCTGTTAACGCTCTAGCGGTCGCAATTTTTCTTTGATTGTTACCAAACTCGATATTTAAACGTTTTATGCAGAAAGACAGATCAAGTTCGTTAATGGATGAAATCGGACCAGTGGGAGAGGGGGTTTAGAGGGGGGATTTTGGAAAATTCAAAATATCTCCGTTACCATTCGTCGGATCAAAAAATTGTAAAAAACTCATCTTATTTTAAATTTAATTTACTATAAATATTGTTCTATACATGTATTATTAATCGAGATATTTGCATTTTTATTAAATTTGGGCCGATAAGGGATGACTCTTTCCCGCCAAAAGTTTGTCGCAACTGTTTGGCTCTCGTATGGAGATTTCTCTATTGTATAACTTCACATGGGACTGCTTAGTTTACGCAGCCCCTGCGTGACGGACTTTTACAATGTTTCCTGAAGAGGAAAATGGTATAATAAAGTTCGTCAGAATAAAACAGCCTACAGGTATGTAGGCTATATTTCCTACCCTGATGCACCCTTGCCGTATAAGTTCCCCCTGAGAACCAGCTGTATTGTTGTAGCGGTTTGAGTGAAGCTGTTCTATGCGGTCTGAGTCTACACTAGTTATTCGCACAGAGGTAATTACGCTACTCGGACAAACTTAATTACTCTACGACAAGCAAACCGAGACGAAACACACTTCGATCCGACGTCCTCCCAGTCTCTCTGCTAACAGCCGCCACAATTCTAACTCTCCTGCATTTATAAACAGCCAGACTAGAAGCTCGGCATGGTGATCAGCGTGAAAAAAGATTTTTCTAGTATTGGAATGAGACACAGGTGACGACACCACACCATTTATTCCCTATTTCTTCCAACTAAAGGGGCTTATGTGAAAAATAATTTATATGTTAGCTGCGTTAGCGTATCATGCTAAAATGAAGGTAAAGTTCGTTAATGGCTAAAATTGGGGGGGGGGGGGTTAGATGAGGGGAATTTTGAAAATTCAAGATATTTCCGTTATTATATGTCGGATCGAAAAATTGTATAGAATCAATCTTATTGCAAATTTGATGTACTATAAATATTATTATACAATATTTATTCTCTACTAGCTAAGGTACCCGGCGATGCCCGGGAAATCATTGTTGACTGACAAATGATGGTATTCTTATAGCAAGACTTCAATGTGTACAAATACACTTCACTCCACGACGTAATGTTTTTCGGAAATAGCCAATCCTAAAGGGTAAATTTTGGGTATTAATAGAATAGAAATTTTTGTTATGAAGAATAAATAAAAATGTGTTTTTAATCTGTTTTTGAATAATTCAAACCATTATCATGAATTGCATTTATTACAATTAAATGTCATCTATAATGAACACATTTCCTTTCAAAAACCAATCCGAGCACATATAGTTTAAGCATAGTTTAGCACGTAAGGTTATATTCGTAATAGCAGATCTCAGTTTAAATCACTTCCCACTAGCAGCATTTCACAGGAAATAAGTAAACTCAATTAACTTTATTAGCCTCCCGTCTATTTCCGCTCTCGCATTAGAGTTATCAACATTCTTCTCCTTAAATTAATGATTCAAAATACTATTGTAATAATTTATCTACCTGATGGAATTAAATAATAGTGTTACCCTGAAAATAATTTCATTTATATTCAAAAAGCTAGTCGAGGGGAAGAGATCACAGAGAGGTCACTGCAACCAAAGTAATACTTTAAACAATCAGATCGAGTTTAAACACATATTGTCTTTTGCCATTATGGCATTACCATTAACGTTTAATTGGTATGATAGTACATATTTGTTTCAATAACATGAAGATATCGGAAATAAGATAATATATTACCAAAATCAAAGAGTTTGATTCCCTACTTTTTCTGCTATCACTCCTAGAGGAAATTGAGCATGATTTTTTTTTTAAATATTACATTATACAAATTAAATAATGGAAATGCACTTATAGTTTAAATTTCTATTGGAAATAAATAACAAAGTTATTTTCTAGGGAAAATAAATAAATGAGGGAATGCCCCCCCCCCATTAGAAACACTTAAGTATGTACTAATAAAATCGTCGACTCCCGCTATAGATTTAGCGTATATCCCGTATTTATTTCATTTTACAACAAAAGTGAATGAAACAAAAGTTACTCTAAATAACAAAGTAAACCATGTTTGTTATGTTCACGTGTTTCCGAAAAACAAATATAAAATGAAATATCGCTATTTTTAATTTCCGGCCTCCCTTATAACCCCCACTGCTGTTCGTCTCAGAGAAACTTAATATAGCTTAAAGTCTAAGTTAGGTTAGTAGTAATATACATACCAAGTTTCATAAAATTCGGTTGTCGTTTATGCGTGAAAAGGTAACAAACAGACACGAAAGAAACAAAATGCAGTTATGGTGTCTATGACATGTGAAACGAATAGTTATCGTGAAATTTCGCGAAAAAAATCAATGTACAGACAGAGGTTACAATTTTATATATATATGGATATTCAATACTGTCCATTACATTTGCATTTTTTATTTTTCGGCCTCCAGTATGACTACAACCCATGTCTTATTGACAATAAGCTATTATATCACAAAGAAATCTATTTGAACCTTAAATTCTAAATATTGTCCTCATTGAACATTTAGCAGATTTCCCTCTAGGGAAATTGTCTGTTAACGCTTTAGAGGTCTCAATTTTTGTTTGATCGTCAGCAATCTCGATCTATTGGAATAGTGAAATATCTCCGTAACTTTACGTCGGACCGACAAATGGTATAGAATGAATCTTATTTCAAATAAAATGAACTATAAATATTGTTATGTGCATTAATTCTCTATCTTGAATATTAACCGTGGTATTTGTAGTTTTCAGTTTTCAGCCTTTAGTAAACCCCCATCTCTACCCATGTATAAACGATACTGTGTTATGTAATAAATTACATTATTCGAAGCTTAAATACCAAACATTGTTTATACCAAGGGACATTTATTATACGAGGGGCTCAGATTAGCCATGTGAGTTGAAGCGTTGACCTTAATCTCACATGGTAAACCTAGAGTGGCGAGTTCGATTCTTGCCTGGGCAAAGGAAATTATTTAGTGACATAATTCATTAAATAACATCCTAAGCCCCACCCTGGCTAGAAAAGGGTGGTAACCTGTAGATAAACCGTCCCAATTAGCCTTATTAATAATTAATAATCAATTATTATTATACGTGAAACATGCAAATTTGTTCTGTTTATTTCCACCCCCATTTTTAGTTTTTGTATTACTAAAATTTGAGTGATTGAGATGAAAATTATTCTGATTAAATATAATTTACAGTCTGGATATAGTAAATAGTTTAAAAAATAATAATATGTTACAAACAGATGTATTTCAGTAATTGATTTTCTTTCAGGCCTAGAATATTTCTATCTATCTATTCAGTTCTGATAATTTGGCTAGCCTGTTTGTTTACAACTTAGACGCTTTCCGTTGTAGAGTTTATTAACATGCGAATTGATTTAAATATTTCTCATTACCGTTTGTATTTATTGACGCCATATTCACGGGGGTGTCCAGCATGTTGTTTTTTCTATTGTAATTTTTATGTTGTGAAAATTTGTAATTTTATGTTGTGAAATCTGCTTAGTTTTCTCAGCCCTGACGAAATTTTTAGTGTATTTTCTAGCCCAGATCGTTGGGAATTTTTGTTTACGCCTCCTTATATCCACCACGGCAGCCTTTCGCTCAGAAGCTGTTTCATTGACATTAACTCTGTTTAATAGCCCATCCTAATTCCTCGCTAACTCGCCGAAGTAATCTAAACCGACACTTGTGAGGAGGGCTTTGAAACCGCCGAGCTGACCACAATGAGATGAATGCCTAAAGGCTAAAGGCCATTCCCATTGACTAAAAGCGGGGGCCTAAAGCTTGCTGTGTTCTGTCGTAACAAGGCCAGAGCCAGCTCGAATAGGGTTTGATTTCTGCCTCATTACCGGAGGCCGACCCCCGGGTAAGCCTAAAGGCTAAGGCCTTCGCTCAAAAGGACCGCCCTTTAGCCTCATCTTATGGATATTAAAGAAAAAGGCCAAACTACCCGAATCCTCTTTCTGCCAACCAGCATTTTGAGCAGACTTCAAACAACGGCTATTGAAGTAGTACCCATGACGCGAATAGGGAATAATGTCCGTAACGCAAAGGCTGCGTAAACTAAACAGATTTCCTAATTGCTGATAGTACGCACTAATGATTTCATCTCATTACAAATTCTCTATTTCTATTATAAAACCCCGAACAGGAGAGACGCTGGAAGCTGAAAATGAAAAAGTACGATTAATTAGCTTAATATTTGAGTCACGAAAAAATATATAGATAAACAATTGTAGAGAACCAATAGTTTAATAAGATTGATTCTATAACATTTTTCGATATAACTAATTACAACCAAGATATTTTGAATTTTAGACCTCCTCCCTCCTCTAAACCCCCACTATTCCAACTCTGAATTCGCCCAATATTAAATATGGCCATCAGTGTTGACTGAAACTGTTAAATATCGAGAATGGTACATAAGAATAGTTATTTTCATCACTAGTACTTAAAGTGTATCTTTTCTGTACGAAGTCGAGTTTCACGTACGAGGCGAAGGCGAGTTCGGGAATAAGACCGAGTACAGAAAAGATACTTTGCGTACGTATGTTGAAAATGACTTTATCTTATAATAAATAATTTTTTTTAAAAAAAGAAGATAAATATGAATTCAAAATTGAAATATTAAACTGCAAAGGTTATTCAACAGATAAATAGAATAGGCAATAGACCTTTAATTTAAAATTAATATTTATTGTGCATTTTTTATTGTTACTTATATTAATACCTTTTTGCAGTATTGATTACTTAATTATTGACAAATAATAATTGACAAACACTATTTTCTGACCCAACATTTATTCTGATTCAGGAAATTCTGTTTGATTTAATAAATACAGGTTAAGTAAGTATGCAATATACAATGAATGATAGTATAATGAGGAATATTCCAATAACAGCTGTTACTTTTCTGTACTAGTAAAGAAAAGTATCACTTTGCGTACTCAAACGATACACTGAAAACACATGTTATTTTAACAGTATAATGAAATAGTTATTTTCATCACTAGTACCAAAAGTGGGTCTTTTCGGTGCGAGGTCTAGTTTTACGAGCGAGGCGAAGCCGAGCTTGGAAATTGGACCGAGTACCGAAAGGACACTTTTGGTACGTGTTATGAACAATACTTTTCATTATACTGCTCATACTTGAGTGCATTAAAACCCTTTTATATTTCATTAATAACTTAAAGATACAATATAAGAAATTAAAGTGACACGTTATTTTATTTGAAATAAAACATCTGTTTATTAACCTATAATAGAAGAAAAGTACTTATATAAGAAATTAAATTGACACATTATTTTATTTGGAAAAAACATCTGTTTATTAACCCATAATAGAAGAAACATTACAGATTTACATTAATATTTATAGTACAATTTTGATTATTATTTATGTTAAAACCTTTGTTTGGCATTGCCTTTTGGAATACAGTTAACTTTTGATTAAAGGAATTATTTTCCAGTTCGGGCTCCTCCTTCAAACACATGTTTATTAGTAACAGGTAAGGTTAGCGCACCGAAAAGATTTTTCAGTACTAGTCCCGAAAAGAGCTATTTTACGGACTCAAACCTAGTATTGAAAACACATGTTTTTTGACGCAGTATAATGAAAACAAATATTTTCCATTCCCGTTTTCGGAATCTTAATTGATGACGTCACGACACTACGTATTTGCGTGTACCTCACACGGTAAACATTTAATGAAAACATTATTTGGCATTAACTTAATCAATAAACTGGTTCATGATATAATATCTTTTTGCTAATACGACGTGAGTTAATATTAAATATATAGAATAGATGTATATAGCAATATTTATAGTACATTACATTTACAATAAGACTAATTTCATTCATATTTTCGATCCGAATAACGAAGATATATTGAATTTTCGAAATTTCTCACATTCTAATAACCATAAAACACTTATACATCGATTTTGGTAATATTCAAACACAAATTAGTATATTATATATATATATATATATATATATATATATATATATATATTTCAGTATATATAACAAAAACCAGTATATATGTACATATTCATATATGTCTGAACGGAAATTATTTTCATCATCTCCTGAATAGGATCGATGGGCATTAGTAGAAATGTTTCGAAAATTGCGTCACACGAGTACGACTTCAATAGCTGATTTCTCTTAAGGGGACTATGTTAAAAATATTTTTAGATTGTCCCTACCCAGGACATAACGAAGACGAGGTCCGTATATATATATATATATATATATATATATATATATATATATATATATTATAATGAAAGGTTGATTATAATTATTATTATTTAAATTTAATCTATTTACCGGCTACTTCTCAGGGTCATATATTGCACGGCAAGCATTCCCGTTTCCACCATCTCTGCTATAAGAGCTAATTTATCTATTTAATCAGAGATATAGCACAATTAGGCTAGATAATTAAAGAAACACTTACTCTCTTTGCATCTTGGGAGTCGACTGACGATTCCTGTCCTGCTAAATTGACCTTTGGATTCACAGGGCTCCGCTGTCAGTCCCTTGACAGGTGCTGCTACCTCGTTTAAAGCCTAGTACTAATCACTCTGATCTCATAGATATAGAGAGACAGCGGAGTACCTCTAAGGCTCGACCGTTACAATATATATATATATATATATATATAAGGTTCATAACTATATTTATTTATTTTTCTTCTAATGGGGGGGGCGCACTTGGACGAGTTTGTAGAGCGTCCAACATTAGATAACCCAAGTGTACCAACATCATGAGAATGGTTAGCACTTGGATGGGTGACCGTTAGTTCAGCGGATCACTACCCGAGTACGCTGGTGTCTCGGTGGTAGTGGAATGGCGGGTGTCTAGTGAGTGAATCAGTCTGACGCCCCGTCCGTATGACGAAGGACATTGACTCTCTTAGATCCCACAGACTAGCTGACTTACCTATTCAGTCCAGGTACCTCTTGGTTAACGGGGATTCTAAGTCGAGTTGATTACATTATTAAATGAAAAAAAGTCCGTCACGCAGTGGCTGCGTAAACTAAGCAGATTTCCCACGAGAAGTTTTACAATAGAGAAATCTGCCTAATAACAACTGTAGTAGTAAGGAATCTCTAAACCTAAAACGTTATTTAGGGCGTAATAACCCAGTAGTTTCTAGCCCCCAAAAAACAGTTAACCTAACCAACCTCTAAACCTTTCACGAGGGACGAATAGTTATAGAAACGGCCGCCAGAGCTCTCGGCGGAAAGTCCGAACATAGCCTACTGGTGACCACACGCAGAATACAAATGCAAATATCTCGGTTAATATTCAAGATACAGAATAAATGTATAGAACAATATTTATAGTAAATTTAATTGGCAATAAGATTTATTCTATACAAATTTCGAGATATTTTGAATTTTCAAAAAGTCCCCCTCTAAACCCCCCCTCCCACTGGTCCGATTTCAGCCATTAACGAACTTGATCTTCCTTTTTACATAAAACGATTAAATTCCGAGTTTGGTAACGATCAAACAAAAATTGCGACCGCTAGAGCGTTAACAGACAAATATATATACACAGTCTGTTCAAAAAGTTCCGGGACTCGGTTCACATCCTTTATACTAGTGGCGCTATCTCTCGGACGACTATGGAACTACGTAATGTAAACATTCACTCGCCACCAATAACGGCTTCCCCCTGATTGCGATAAGATTAGGCTTGTTTAAGGTCAGTCTTTGTTGGCATCTTCTGTAGTGCTGTCAGAATTCAGAGTTCAGGCTTGCGTGAATTTTGTTGAGGCGGCCGATATGGATGAAAATTTTTTATCGAACATCATTACAGGTGATGAAACGTGGTGTTTTCAATATGACCCGACCACTTAAAGGCAGTCGCCAGAATGGCGGGCACCTGAAGAGGGTCGTCCAACGAAAGTGAGTGCCTCAAAATCCAAAGTGAAGACTTTGCTCATTGTGTTCTTCGATTCGAGAGGAATCATTCACCGAGAATTTGTCCCCCCAGGTCAGACTGTAACAGGAGCATTCTACCTGGAAGTCCTGAAACGTCTGCTAGCGAGGATTCGTCGAGTACGAAGCGATGTTTACGAGTCAGGTGACTGGACTCTTCTCCATGATAACGCACCAGCCCATTCCTGTGTTCTTGTGCGTCAGTTTTTGGCGAAACGAGGGGTCACTGTTCTCGAACATCCACCCTATTCGCCAGACTTGGCTCCAGCAGACTTCTGGCTGTTTCCAAAACTCAAAGCAGTCCTCAAGGGAGAGTTTTTTGATGATGTAGAGACGATTCAACGGAATGTGACTGCCATTCTTAACAGCATTTCAGCCAACGAATTTCCGAAAGCCTTTCAGGCACTCTATGATCGTTCCAACGAGTGTATATCAAGAGGAGGGATGTATATAGAAAATTAAATCAGAAATAAATTTTTTAAGCGATGTTAAGTGTTTCATTTCACAGCAGTCCCGGAACTTTTTGAACAGACTGTGTATATATATATATATGTATAGTTTTGAACTGACCTCATTTTCGTCATCTCCTAGAAAGGATCGATGGACATTTGAAGAAAACATTCGAAAATCGCGTCATGAGTACGACCTAAATAGCTGATTTCCCTTCAGGGAAATCTGCTAGAGTGTCTAGTAGTGTCAATATTTGTTTGGCCGTTACCAAACTCACTACTTAAACGTTTTAAGAACAACTTTGTCAATGGCTGAAATCGGACCAGCGGCAGAGGAGCTCAGGGGTAATAAATTACAACAATTCAAAATAGCTTTTTTATTACACGCAGGTTAAAAAAAATTGTTTAGAACTAAGTTTACTGTAAATTTAATTTACTGTAAATGTTGTTACGTATATTTTGAGGAGTTATGCATGGCCTGCAAGCTACATTAAAATTCTTGTTTCTACACACGATACGAGAATTTCTTACGACCAGCGTCTTTCACGCAGTTGTTACAATTCCAAAAGAGTGGTGTAAAATTTGACTGTACAACAGTAATAATAATAGTTATAAATATGAAATTTCTACATTTTAAGGCTAATCGTTTTAGCAGATTTCCCTTAAGGAAAATCAGCTATTGAGGTCGTACTCATGAAGCGATTTTCGAAACATTTCTTCAAATGTTCATCGATCCTACCCAGGAGATGTAAAAAGACAGATCAAGTTCGTTAATGGCTGAAATCAGACTAGAGGGAGGGGGGGTTTAAAGGTGGGGATTTTCGAAAATTCAAAATATCTCCGTTATTATGCATCGGATCGAAAATTGTTTAGAGCCAATCTTATTGCATATCAAATTTACTATAAATATTGTCATATACATGTATTCTCTATCTTAAATATTAACCGAGATATTTGCATTTTTATGAAGTCTGTGAGACATGTGGTTGGGTATAGTTAGGATTAGGTCGGTCATTTTCGTAACTACTCGGCTCAGGTGGAAGCTTCTTCTAACCTTACCTGTCGTTTCTAACCTAACCTTACCTTCCTTACTTTGTGAGATTTATGCAAATACGTTCTGTTCATCCGCCCCCCTTCTTTAGTTCTTGGACTACTAAAATTTGAGTTATTTAAATATAAATTATTCTTAGAATTCAGAAGCTGTTTAAGTTGGGAATTTATTTTAATTAACGGAAAGATTTCTCATTACCGTTTGTATTTAATCACGGTGGTATTGTGTTACCAGTATGCAGATTTCTCTATTGTAAAACTTCACATTGGAAATCTGCTTAGTTCACGCAGCCCCTGCGTGACGGACTTTTTAAGTTATATTAAATAGATGTATACATACATACCGATGACGTCAAAATTGGTTCAGGGAGGGTCAAAACTGATAATTCCATTCAAATTTTAAAAATTGTCCAATTAAAATCATTCATTAACTCCGTAAAAGGCAGTAAAATTGTCTTCGACTCCATTGGTTTATAATTTAGGAAATAATAACCCAATTAAATATCTAGAAGAGAAATTATTTTATGAAATAATCTGTTCAAAACAAATTAAATTCATAAAAGTATTTTATAGCACTAAGAGGAATTATGAAGATCCCTAATGAAGATTAGCCAATAAGAAACCACAAAAGGCATTTTACACCAGAAACTCATTGTCTCTAACTTTTCTTGTTTTAACTCGGGCTTTTCATAAAGGACTTTACAAGAAAAGGTTTCTAATTACGGATATTAATTTGTGAGTAATTTTTGCGAAACGTCATTAGAAGGCTCTTTGATCTTTCTTCCTTTGATTTTCTACTTACATTTACCTCCAAAGGACTTAGTTCCCCAAACTTTACTTAATTATGCACGGTACGAAATACTTAAGGTGATTTATTATATAATATTTTACGAGGAGAGCACGGAATAAATAACTTGGACTTATGACACTTCAAGTATGAGGGGAATGAGATTTTTTTTTTTTATTTGAATTAACACTCACACACACACACATACAAAACGTTCACAAGATCAAGGTGCATTGAAGTTAAAAAATATCCTGATCCACACTAAAGCCTACCCAGCGAATTACAACAAGAATGCAATTTCCTAAGAGGAAAATAAACATAAATGTTTATTTTTGACCTCCCGTTCATTGTAATTAAATACGTACAATAAATTATTAAAAACGATAGATTACCTTAAAAAGTCCGTCACGCAGGGGCTGCGTAAACTAAGCAGATTTCCCTCGGGAAGTTTAGTAAGAGATAAATATACATAATGCTAACACAACTACACCGTGAATAAATACAAACGGAAATAAGAAATGTTTCATCCAATTTCAATAACCTGCCGACAGGAAGCGTTAGGTTAGAAATGTAAACAAACGGGTCGTCCCGGCTCACACCGGAAAGAAAAACAATTACTGAAATATATCAGAATATAACACATTATTTTATTGAGAGCTATTTACTATATCTAGTACTGTAATTAATAATGAGTCAGAATAAATGTTATCACAGTCAATCAAATTTTAGTAGTCCAAAACTTAAAACGGGGGGGAGGGGGTCGCCAGGGCATATTTTCATGTACCTCGTATAATAAATGTCTCTTGAAAACAATATTTCGTATTTAAGCTTCGAATAATGATGTTTATTATATAACAGAATATTGTTTACGCAACATGAATAGAAGTGGGGGTTTGCTGAAGATTGAAAACTGCAAATATCTCGGTTAATATTCAAGATAGAGAATAAATTTATATGACAATATTTATAGTAAATTTAAATTGAAATAAGATTGGTTCTATACAATTATTTGATCCGATGCATAATAATGGAGATATTTCGACTTTTCGAAAATCCTCCCCTCTAAACCCCCCCCCCTCCCACTGGTCCGATTTCAGCCGTTAACGAACTTGATCTGTCTTTTTGCATAAAACGATTAAAGTTTGAGTTTGGGACCGCTCAAACAAAAACTGCGACCGCTAGAGCGGTAACAGACAAATATATAGATAGATAGATCTATATATATGTATATATATATATATATATATATATATATATAGATATATATATATATACAGTTTTGAACGGACTTCATTTTCGTCATCTACTAGGTAGGATCGATGGACATTTGAAGAAAAATGTCGAAAATTCCGTCATGAGTACAACCTCAATAGCTGATTTCCCTTAAGGGAAATCTGCTAAAACGCATGGATTAAGGGATTACTGGACAAAATAAATATGTACCACTGTACGTACCTTGGCCCGGATGGAATTTATGAGGCATATTCTTATTTAACGAATCATTTCTTTAATAATTATTGTTCTAAAGTATATTTTACAAGGCTGGTTATGCAACCCAAAAATTCTGAAGCTTTTTGTTGCAATTACTCTACTCATTAGTTCATCCTTAAAACAAAACTATTCTTTTTTTCGTGCTGGCTTGAAGGGTAACGATTTCACCACCTAAGGACAATAGCACGTAATAATTGGGGCATCACTGGTAAGAACAGAAGCATTTTATATAAAGCTTTGTTTGTCCCTATAGTGTGCTACGCTGCTCCATCCTGGGCTCAAAACATGTCGAAAGAAACCAAAAACCTTCTATGCCAAGCCCAGAGAAGATCTCTCCTCATGGTAGCCAGGGCGTACCGGACAGTTTCGAGCGATGCATTGCAGGTGATGGCTGGCCAGCTTCCGATAGACCTGGAGGTAGCAAAGCGGGTCGCTATGTGCCAAGCAGTCAGGGGATTGCCTTACAAGATAGGAAAGTCTATCTTCACAATAGGACAGCAGGACCTCAAAAAAACACTCCCCACCATATTGAGAAAACCATCTTGGACAGTTGGCTGAGTCGCTGGACCAACTCCAACAAAGGTAGGATGACCTACAAATTTTTCCCAGATGTCAGGACCAGAACTAAGATGACGTACCATGTCACTGAGATTTCTTCTCCAGCCAACCTATCAGTGGTCACGGGAACTTCAATAACAAACTACATTTCTTCAAACGAAAGGAATCCCCATTGTGCCCCAGTGGCGAGTTGGATACGGCTGACCACGTGATCCTCCAATGTCCGCGTTTCAAGGCCAAGCGTATTCGACTAATGAGTGCTTTTTAATATGTGAACTGGCCTCCTGAGAGCTACCATATGTTGGTAAACGACGCTGATAGATTTTCAGCCTTCAGGACATTTGCCCAAGAGATGTTGAAAGACAAGTAAAATTGAATTTATTTGTAAATAATATGTATAGTTTTATGTGAGTTTAGGTTAGTATTCAGGCTTTAGGTACATACCTACATAGGCTAGTTAGTTAGGCTCTTACTGCCACTTCTTTGAACAGAGGCAAAGGAGTCGCAGCTGCGGGTTCCCCTAGGACTTTTCGGAATTAAACTAAATCTCCCAAATGTTACACTTTTATACTTAACCGTGCTCGGTGAGTTAGGCTAAGTTACCTGGCCAGATTTATCAATCCAAAATTTTATATCTCTTATTAAATGGAGACCTCTAGTATGGGGAAACCCAAAGATATAGCGGAGGCAGAGGTGGGGTGAAAAAAAAGATTGAAGGGTAACCTACTATTGAAGGGGTAAAATCACATTTTTAAAAAAATCGGTAATTATAATTCTAAACAAATATAATTAATCAGGATCACTAAAAAAGGTCTTGACATTTACTAGTGTTTTAATTTATACAGAGTGCTTTCAGACCCGGTGGTTTTTGTCGAGGCTTCACTTCTATAATCAGTTACCCCTTACATCTCCTCTCTATTATTAGCTTTTCGTTTTTTATTTTGTCATTTTCAGTGTAGATCCTCGGGTGGTAGCATTCCGGGGGGTTATGACACTATTCTATTCCCATTATGTTATGTAAATATATATTTTTTACCTAGTAATTAGTTATTTTTTTTTTTAATTTAGATAATTTATAGGTTTTTGACATTTTATCTTCATGACACTCGCTAATGGTTTTTTATTTTTATTGTTTGATTGTTTTTTTTTAATTTTCTATTAGTTTTTATCATGTACATGTTTTTATTTTTATTGTTTTGTGACTTTTTTTACACTGTTGGCCATTCTCTGTTTGTGATTTTGCCTTAAGGTTTTTGTTTGTCAGCTCTCTCTCACTCTCTCTCTCTCTCTATATATATATATATATATATATATATATATATATATATATAAAACAATTATGTTGTCCACAGTTCGCAGGTGTCTGGTTTACTGTTGTGTCATTTATAGGAAAAATGACTTCATCATATTCTATGTCTGAAAGATGTTTCTTAAAATAATTAGTGACGAATAACAACCCTGCCATGGACTAGGCTTTACTGTATTTTCCACTGTTCTTACAAGAATATTAAGTAAGAAATTATGATAAGAAAACATCTTGCTGTGGTTTTTAATTTTGACGTCTTTCGTTATTTTTCGAACCGTTCAGCAAGTTAGTACAAGGAAAACACTAAAAATTAATTTAGTGACTAACTCATCAAATAAAATCCTTAGTCCCACTATGGGTAAAAAATGGTGATGAGAGATTTATGACTGACGAAAATGAGGGTTCAAACAAAATATGACGTATATATATTCCATTCAAAATTATATATATATATATATATATATATATATATATATATATATAATTTTGAACGGACCTCATTTTAGTCATCTCCTGTTTTCTCATCGATCCTATATTTGGACTTTCGAGGAAATGCTTCGAAAATCGCATCATGACTACAGCTTCAATAGATGATTTCCCTTAAGACAAATCTGCTAACATAAGTACTTAGTATATTTCAAATTCTGTAAATGACTTCTTACTACAAGAGAAATAGTGCATATATGTTGAGATGAAAGGACCAGTGTGTCATACCGGCTCGTGGGAAATCCGCTTCGTTTACACAGCACCTGCGCGACTGACGTTTTATGAAATTCCGCCATCAGTTGGTGAATTAGAACTTAAAGAGTAATTTGTTAGCCTTAGTTATTTTTGACTTTAGTACATCCTCACTTTTACTCAAAATATATTCATTTCAAGCCTTTATTATGTAACTATAAGTCTCAGTTAGGGCTAAACTTTGAACTCTTGTCAACATGTTGTTTCGACGGAAAAAGGAATTTTTGAATAGTTTGAGATAACGTCATTCCGAACAGTGGTGAGTTCTTCATTGTTAGCTGCAACATTTGTACGTGCTACTTTCATTTCCTGGCTGTGAAACGTGAGCGAGAAATACGGTAGGCGTTGATGTATGTCTGATGACAGTCTGGGCGCAAACAACATGGTGCTCTATAATATAGCAGCCGTATATTAATAGCTATGGAGGCCACCTGCTACACAATTAGTATCATCCTCGTCTCTGCTATCAATGAGCCATTGTAGAGTCTAACAGCGTTCATACGCAGCGCAAACGCTTTTTTCCCTGACGTTTTAGCAGATTTCCACTAACCCTTAGACTACCAACGCGATACAGAAGTCCCATGAAGGATAGTGTGACACCTGTGGAACAAAATTTTATTGGTTCAATACTCAAATTGAACTATTGACAGAAGGTAGCCCACATATAAACACACTGTTAAATCACTTGAAGACAATTAACATTTACAAGAAACTTTGAACCACACCTACTCCACTCATCACTTAAGATTTTTATCCCAAATTATGCCACTAATACACTCTTGTGTTTTTTGCGAACATGGTTGTATATACATTTTAGCAGATTTCCCTTAAGGGAAATCAGCTATTGAGGTTGTACTCATGAAGCGATTTTCGAAATTTTTCTTCAAATGTCCATCGATCGAGATGACGAAAATGAGGTCCGTTCAAAATTGTATTTATCTATCTATCTATCTACATATATATATTATATATATATATATATATATATATATATATATATATATATATATATATTATATATATATATTTATATATATATTATTTATATATATTTTATATATACCCGGTCGCAATATTTGTCTTATCGTTATCAAACTTGATATATAATCGCTTTATACAAAAAGAAAGATCAAGTTCGTTAATCGCTGAAATCGGACCAGGGGGAGGGGGGTTTAGAGGAAGAGAATTTCGAAAATCCTTAATATCACCGTTATTATGGGTCGGATCGAAAAATTGTATAGAGCCAATCTTATTGCGAATGTAATGTTCTATAAATGTTGTTATGTATCTTTTTTCACTGCCTTGATTATTTATTGAGATAATTCCATTGTTTAGTTTTCGGTCTTCAGTTAACCCCCACTCCTACTCATCTCATATTAACAATATTCTATTATGTTATGAATCTCTTCATTTGAAGATTAAATACCAAATAGTATTCTCATTGAAATCTGCTTAGTTAACGCAGCCTTAGACTTTCATCATCCTCAAGCCAGGATTTGTCCCATAAATTATAGTATTACAATGTTTTATTTTCACGGTTCCTTAGTTTAAATATAGCTATATTTTATACTGTTTTAATAATTTTGAAATCATTTTTCTTTATTTTAACATTTTAATTTAAGGAATTGAAAATAAATGATACTGAGCGACATCGCCTAGAGCGGAGCTCACCAAATAAATAAATAAATAAAAATTAATACTCAACCAAATGGGAAACAAGTACATACATTAAAAGTAAAAGTCATTTAGTTGTAATATTGGCTAATTATGATGCAAGTTGAAAATATGTACTTGTAAGGGAGAAAATATATGTTTATGTAATATATATATAATTTAAAAAGTGTATATACAATTATTATATACGATATATATACGATAAGTAAGTATATAGCCAGTATTAAAAATTATAATAATTATTAGCCTAATATAAAGGCAGTTAAAAATATTAAACCAGTAGTAAAAAGTGTAAATAGGTACACCGTAACTCGTGTTACTAGCACACATCTTTAAGTAAATATAAATAAATAAAAATGTATTTGTAGTTTTAGTTAAGAAATGATTGTATAGAAAATTAGTAAATTTAACACCCTTAGGATATGAAAAGGGCGATATTTACAATATATTAGTTTGTCCTTAAGGGAGCTATTGTGGTTGTACTCATGACGGAATTTTAGAAATTTTTCTTCAAATGTCCATCGATCCTACCTAGTAGATGACGAAAATGAGGTCCATTCAAAACTGTATATATATATGTTTGTCTGTTACCGCTCTAGCGGTCGCATTTTTTGTTTGATCGTTACTAAACTCAAAATTTAGTTGTTTTATGTAAATAGAAAGATCAAGGTCGTTAACGGCTGAAATCGGACCAGTGGGAGGGGGGTTTAGAGGGGAGGGTTTTCGAAATATCTTCGTTACTATACGTCAGATCGAAAAATTGTACAGAATCAATCATATTGCAAATTAAATGTACTATAAATATTGTTATACACATTTATTCTCTATCTAGAATATAAACTGGGATATTCGCATTTTTATTAAATCTGGGTGGCTAACGGACGAGTCTTGCCCACCAAAAGCTAGTTCGGCAGTTTCCTTAACTCGGCTCTTGAAATTTTTCTATTGTAAAACATCACGCGGGAAATCCGCTTAGTGTACGCAGCCCCTGCGTGACGGACTTTACTACTATAAAGGGCATAATAACCTAGCTGTTGATAGGCCAAATCATATTAATCCTAATCCTTATCAAACCAAATGGTGGAAGAAAGTTTCCAGAAAATTACTGATGGTGTCTTTATTCAATGTCTGGGGTTTGGTCAATTAAAATACCATAAATAACACCTACAATTAGTGCCTCAGTTGGAGTTATTTCCACATTTCCTGAAACCTATTTGCCACCTGTTCGCTTCCATGACATCCTGTTATAGAGAAATCGTACAAGGCACAGCCTGTCGAACACCTGTGGGAAGTAGTAATTATTCATTAAGACGTATATTAATATTCACAAATTGTAAAAATGAAATTGTACTGAACTAATGCTTTTGAGAAAATATCGTCAATGACAGTTGAGTCATCAATGAAAACAGGCATGTCTGTAGTTGTCAACTGATAAGGTGATAAGGGCATAAAAAGTCATATTTTATTACCACCTGCTACCTGCTCGGATAAATGTTAAATGAGCCAGAAGCTCGCTGTAAGTAGAGCTAAAGAGCTGAGGCTAATTATATAATAAATATTTAACCCCGAGCCTGGAGGGAGAAGGTAAGAAAGAAATAGAACTAGCCAGGGAACAGGGGGGAGGACAGAGAATCGGTTAAAAATGGATCAACCCCCGTCTTGCTGACAGCTCCCGAATACAACTATCAAGGGGACTTTTCAAAAATTCATCCTTCGCTCACCACCTTCTTCTCACCCTCTCTCTCATTCTCTCTATTTATTGCTTCTATTCCAGCTGAATCTTCCTCATTGTTGATTAAGATATGGAAATCAAGCGAAGACAATTTTCTTCAAATACAACTAAAGGGTCTTTTCAAAAAATCATCAATTCGCTCACCACCTTCTAACACTCTCATTCTATCAATATTGTTCTTCTTTGATTGCAAAATTAAACAAACACAAGTTTCAGAGTTATTAGCTTAGCCCAATTTATTTAGCAATCTACTACACACTTAGTTAATTATTCTTAACTACTATTCACAGTATGCATTGATAGTTTCAGTGTTTTTCTTATTACACAGTCCTGGATCTCACTCGCGACCACTGAAGTTCACAAAAACACGGCACTGCACTGTCATTTACTTTAACGCGGCACTATACTGTTCTTCACAGACACACGGCACAACACTGTTCTTCACATACAACAATTTACCGCACTGCAACTAAAACGCTCTGTTCACTAAAGCTTTACTGAACGCATCGTTATTCACTTGTAGAGAGCTGAGAACAAACTATCTCGGGGCTGGCTGGGTCAGTTTTACAGTTTGGCGGAAAACATCAAAGAAAAATGTCTAGACACAACTAGATCCCGCACGGGTATTGCCGAAAACGAGCTAGACCATTGATCGGCTCCTTTCATCTATCTCGTACTTCTTAAAATATGTGATTAACTCTGTTTAATTTCACATGACCTTAGTTTTCGCTACTATATATATATTATATATGTTGATTTTATTGCTGGAAGTACAGGTTACATACAATAATCATGCCAGTTGAAACAATAAGTATTTCGTTCGTTCAGAGGCCAAAAGGAACACGCATTTCTTCCAGGTTAAAGGTTTCTAGATAGTCAAATGTGACTGTGGGAAAGCACATATTAGGACGAACAGGGAGTGTCAACGCAGGGCATATTTAAACCAGAATGAAACGAAAACCTGAGCCTTAATCAGGCAAATGTATGCAACTGCCGAATTCATTTCGATGAATCCAAAACTGAAAGTTCGTCACGCATGGGCTGCGTAAACTAAGCAGATTTCCATCTTGAAGTTTAATAATGGATAAGCCTACAACAGCTACATAACACCACCTTGAATATTAATGTATCAAATGTAAACAAACAGGTTTGCCTACGTCTCATATCAGAACATAAGACATTAGTTTTATTGGAAACAATGTACTATATCGTGTAATTTATAATGAATCAGAATAATTTTTATCTCAATCACTCAAATTTTAGTAGTACAAGAATTTAAGACAGGGGGAGGGGTCACAAGGGCCTATTTGCATGTATCTCCTATAATAAAGGCCTCTGGAAAACAATATTTGATTTTTAACCTTCGAATAATGTTGAATCAGAGTATCCTTTATGTAACAAGAGTAGAAGTGGGGGTTTTACGAGTAAAAAGGCTGAAAACTGAAAAATTCGAATATCTGGGTTAATATTCAAGATAGAGAATAAATGTAGATAACAATATTTATAGGACATTTAATTTTCAATAAGATTCATTTATACGGTTTTTCGATCGTACTTATAGTTACCGAGATATTTTGGATTTTAGAAATTCTTCCCTTCACCCCCCCCCTCCCTTGGGAACTTGATCTTTCTTTTTACATAAAACGGTTAAATGTCGAGTTTGTATTTAATCACGGTGGTGTTGTGTTACCAGTATGCCGATTTCTCTATTTTATAACTTCACATGGGAAATCTGCTTAGTTTACGCAGCCCCGCAGCGTGACGGACTCTTTTTATGTGAACAACAGTGTTGTGGGTGATTCTGAAAAGAATAGTACAGTGCCGTGTTTAATTGAAGGACAGTGTAGTACCGTTAACTTTGCGATGAACAGTGCAGTGCCGTTTTTTTGTGAACTTCAGTAATCACGGTGGTGTTGTGTTACCAGTATTGAGATTTCTCTGATTTATAACTTCACATAGGAAATCTGCTTAGTTTACGCAGCCCCTGCGTGACGGACTTTTTTAACTGTAGCACACAGATTGTGATAACAAGTATAGGAAAACACAAACGTCAGCGTTATGAATGAAGCACTATTATTCTTCCATCACCTTGGAAGGATTCTTAAGTTTCGATTTCATTTGTTAAAAAACTTGATCATTAATATTTCATAAATTTATATATTTATATATATATATATATACATACTAATTTTCGCCATCTACTTGGTAGTTTTTATGGACATTTAAAGAAATATTTTGAAAATCGTTTAATCATACAATCTCAATAGCTGTTTTCATCTTAGAAAAATCTTCAAGATGTAATAAAGAAATATTATTTTTATAAAATGATTTTCATGATTTCGGAATAAAAGGCTTTTCACCTTTCTAGATTTAAAAAAATAAGGTCATAAACACTCCACTGCTGAAAGAACTTCTAAATTATTATATCTGAAAAGGGGGTACAATAAATAATAATTTTGTTTGAAGTAGGAAACAAATAAAGAAATATAGTTGTAGGGAGTGGCTTTGGCCTAAGGGTAGAATGTCGTAATAAGAAAGGTCCTTAGGCCGTTATAAGGTGGCACAAAGGGAAGGAAAAGCTCTTGGATTAGGTTTGTATCAACACTAATATTCCCCTTTCTCCCTCTCTGGAGGGAAATATAAAAAAGGTAGGTGGAGCTTTGGGCGGGGGAAAAAAAAGTCCCGGTCTCAACCCGTTTGCTGTGTAAGTGTTTACATCTGCCCTTATTTCCTAAATCCAACACCAGGTGGAGCTGCCGGCTGTATTCCTCTCGCTGAGCAAACCACCCCCCCCCACCACCATCTTCTCTCTCTCTCTCTCGAACATGCTTTACCATCTATAGGCTGTCTACTCTCCAATGCCACCTCTAACTTATTCTCTCTCTCTCTCGTAATTTTATCTTTTAAACATTTTTTTTTCATACGTGGAGGATGTATCAATGTTGTTTTATCAGAGTTCCATAGCATCAGTTGTTCTTTTAATTTATAATTTCGAATACTACTCAAACTTTAACTGATGTGAACTTGTTCATTGCACTTAATATAAAATTAGTTGAGATTGTACTCTTGATAGGATTCCCAAAACATTTATCAGATGAGAACAGACGATATCGAAAACTAATAACACCCTTCAATCTCTCTCTCTCTCTCTCTCTCTCTCTCTCTCTCTCTCCCTCTCTCTCTCTCTCTCTCTCTCTCTCTCTCTCTCTCTCTCTCTCTCTCTCTCTCTCTCACACACACACACACACACACACACACACACACACACACACATTCTACGGGGTGGCTATTAAATAGCGAGACTAACGCTGTAAAACATTTTATTTTTATTTCATACATTTTTACTTATTATCACCTTCAATATACACCCCTCCTTTATCCCTAAAACGCTCCAAGCGAACCTTCCATTGTTCGAAACAGTGCTGGAAGTCTTTTTCTGTCAGCTCCTTCAGGACGCGTGCCGCTTTCTCTTTCACAGCTTCAACAGACACAAATCTTGTTCCATTTAATGCAGATTTCACCTTAGGAAACAGATAGAAGTCGCACGGCGCAAGATCCGGCGAATAAGGCGGATGGTCTAACACTGGGATGCTGAATTTGGCTAGAAACCTCTTAACCGACACTGCGGAATGAGCCGGTGCATTGTCTTGGGAGGAGAACCCATGGACTTGTCCTTCCACAATTCAGGTCGTTTTTTCCTTATTCTTTCGCGGAGTTCAGGAAGAACGTGAAAGTAGTAATGTTGATTAATCGTTTGACCTTCAGGAACCCACTGAAGGTTCACAATCTCATGAATATCGAAAAAAAACAATCAACATTGCTTTGCTCATTCGAGCTTTTTTGGCTCTCGGTGAAGATGGGCTATTCCAGTGCATGGATTGGCGCTTTGTTTCAGGATCATAAATAAAAAACCATGATTCGTCACACGTTGTTATCCTTTCCAGTAAGTTTGGGACATTTTCAATGGCATTCAAAGTGTCAGTACAAACATTTTTGCGGGCTTCCAGTTGTTGAAATGTGAGAATTGTAGGCACCATTTTGGCACACACTTTTTGCATGTTAAAATTGTTATGTAATATTTGGAGTACGGATTCTTTATCAATTCGTTCAGTTTCAGCAATCGCACGAATACTTAACCGCCGGTCAGCTCGAATCAGATTACCGATTTTTTCGATATTGTCATCCGTTTTCGACGTGGAAGGGCGACCCGGGCGTGAATCATCTTGAACGTCTTCTCGGCCATCTTGAAAACGCTTAAAACACTCAAAAACACGTGCACGCCATAAACATTCATTGCCATACACTTCTTTCAATAAATTATAAGTTTCAGTAGCGGTTTTTCCAAGTTTCACATGAAATTTCACAACAATTCGTTGCTCTACTGTTACACTTAACATTTTTCCGGCGAAACAAAAAAACAACTCTAATGCGAACGAAGGCTACGGCTGTACTGATTTGTTTACAGAAGCGAGAGGCACTATATTCGAAAGAGGAAGCTTCACGATAACAGCTGTTAGTTGCTGGCATTTGACGCATGCGCACTTCTTCTGTAGCAGCGTCAGTCTCGTTATTTAATAGCCACCCCGTATATTTTGGATGAAGGTACCTTGGCAGGTTAGAGCTTTGATTCTGGATCTAATCATGCTTGAGTAGCGTATGCCTCCTGAGATGCTTCCAGCCAGGGTCACAACGATTCCCAAAATTAAGGATTTGAGGAATCCGGGTAATTACAAGCCAATATCCGTTTCCTCGGTGGTTGTAAGGCAGTTACAAAAAACCCTTGCAGCTAGAGCTGGTCACAGTGGTCCTCCTGTGCCTCAACAGAAGGGATTTAGGGGAAGATTTGATGTCATTGCTCACAACGTCTTTCTTCTGAATGCTCTATTTGGATCAGCGTGGAGGAAGAAGAGATACCTGCGCGTCTTCCTTCTTTGACATAAAAAGCCATTTTGCAATTTACCGAATGTTGTCTGATAGAGGTTCCCAGGTTGAATTTTGCGAGTACACGGTGAATATTTATAGCGACGACTCTGCTGTTATAGTTGGACCCGGAGGAGTATCGTTATTGATGAGGCCTGCTGGGGGTATTAGGCAAGATGATCCTTTTTCGCCTTTCCTCTTCAATGTGATTATAGACCATGAAATCCCTGGGCTCCCAGAAATGGTTGGGTTTCTCCTTGGACAGTCCTGAATCCTTATTTAGCCCACGACGAACGATCTGATCCACTTCCCTACGAGTGTGGCTAGTATGAAGGTTATGTTGAATGCTTTGGTGTCCGGTCTTCATGACTGTGGGTTGGAGTTAAATCCGGCTACTAGCCAGTTTCTAACTATAACCCCAGCTGCAAGACACGAAGTTGTGAAGCGTGATCAGGATGTTGGGTTTGTGGTTCCGGAGTGGGTTGTTGGACGTCTGAGGATTCAGGAAACATGGGATTATCTGGGAGTCTGTTGTGGAGCGCCTGTAGCGGACGTGTAAAAGTTCAGGAAGTACGATCGACCATGTCCTTAGTCCATTCTTAGTGGTGCTGCTGAGCTGTCAGGAGTGCCTAAATGTTAGGTGTGTGTACTCCCCGTCACCCTCTCCTGGAATGGACTAAGGTGAAGGTCTACAGGGGATTTAGCCAAGGTCGGAGTCTCCCATAGTACCCTTTCCTGGATTACAATAGGAGTGCTGCGGGGATACTACAAGATATGGACTGTGTGGTAGTAGCTAACAACGTTGGGAGGGTGGCACCGAACAGGCGGGCGCCCTCGCGGATATGGGGCTTCCATAAGGACACTGCAGGATGGGAGACCCTGGAAGTGGTGTCTGGTGATAGAATGGGCTTCCAGTTGCTGGGATGGCAAGGATGGAGTGGTTTTTCTGTATAAATTGCATTATTTCAAGAGTTTTAGTTTCATGTTTGGCTTGTTAGCAGTGTTTTTTTTATTAATTTGGTGGTTTTAGTAAGTAAGATTTGAACTTATAACTATATTAGTGTAGTTTCCTAGTTTCAGAGTAACTGTCCAGAGGGTACGTATTTAGTGACTAACTCGACGCACAATCCCGTTAACCGAGGAGAACCGGTAGTGAGTTTTCTTTCACTAAACTGACATTGTAACTGGTGTTGTCAATTCACCCCGTCTCAGCAAGACCGTAAAATCGGCCTTTGTTAATTAAATTTTATATAAGAAATATAAATATCCAGGGGGTGCAAAAATAAATGCTAAAAAAAATACATAGAACCTAGAAGAACAATTACAAGAAAAGAAATCATTATGGTAATAATGTCGCATGAATGAAAAATAATTATAAATGACGACAGAATATTTTTTTTAAAAAAAGAAAGGAATAAGACTGAGATAACACAGGGAATTGACAAGAAACAAAAATATTTGAATGGAATTGTTTTACCTCTGGACGAATCCCAATGATAAAAATGCCAATAAGAAATGTGAAATACAGAATTAAAAGTTAAAGGAACAGATTCAAATTGGAATTTAGATTCTCCTAAACCACCTCACCACCTGCACCATTCTCCTACAATAGACAATTCCAGCCTGTATCGCCCGGAGGAGGGATTCCCACAGAGCATGGGAAGAGGTGTCGATCAAACCGCCGAATAAGATGTACAGGAAACACGGAAATTGGACCTTCATAACTAGGGTGATATACAAGACTTACAACTTATTAATTATTAAGGAAACGGATTCCCACAGAACGAGAGATGGTTCCAGAGAAACAACCGGACCAGCATCGGAGCGCATGAATACACTGAGCTACAACCATATTCAAACCTCACTAGACTCATGTTCGCGATAAAATGACGCGTTGAGCAGAGAGCCGATAGAGCCCAAAGACCTACTGGAGATCAAGATCGGGAAATCGGCGCCAAATTCTAAAGCAGGTCTAAGCCAGTCTTAAGTCATCCACTAGAGCGCACTCATAGCATATTCCTGAACAAGTTTTCTAAGTTACGAAGCTTTTGTTTAAAGCAACATCGTCAAAGCTGTGAAGCTCCAATAGATAAATTATGTGTACTGATGATAGGATTCCCAAATCATTTATCAGATGTGAACCAGAAATGTTCTCCCTGCAAAGGCAACTGTACCTACTTTACCTTCGGGTTGCTGTTAGGATATCCATTCTGACTAAATCTGTGTTGAGCACTAAAGGTAAATAAGGAATAAAAGTTTTTATACATATGTACTGATGCATTATTCATTTTTCAGCAATTTTATAACTAATCGTCTTATATCTACCTGAAATATGATTAACTGTTACATAGGCCTCTTATTGGTGAAGGAACAGAATACTAAATTTGTGATGCTTCAGTGATCCACTCCAACAAGTACTAAATCTGCTTATATTGCTACTATCAAGTTAACAATTTTATTGCGGATGACAATGATGTTGAATAATAGAATGATACATGATATTTTGTGATTCTGATCGATCAAATACGAGCAGTTTTGGAGACACACGATACAATTTTTAACTTGTAGACAGAAATACATGTCAGTGATCCAAGGCCAAACATAATGAAACTGCAGCTCTAAAGTATAAAACTGTGAAAGAATATTTTTATGTCTAGGGCTAGACAATTTTAAATATCTTTAATATATGTAAAATAAATGGGTAGAGTTAAATAAAACCGTTTAAAAATATTATTAAAATATCGGAGTACTTATGCATTCAATTAATAATATATTTCTTGTATAATATTAAATATTTCCTTATACCAATTACATTTATGACAGAAATCATTCAAATGTTCTTTAAATATATGGAACGCGTTAATAATTAAATCCCAATAATTAAAAAAAAGTTTGCTTATTTATTAATATTAAATAAATACCCTAGATGCAAGCAATGAAAAAAATCCATAAAAAAAGAAATTGTCCTCCGACATTCGATCTTAAGATTTCCGTTTAAAAAATAAAGCACTATTCACTGAGCCATGGGGGCTCCTTGAAATAAACGTCTTAGGAACAGCTCAACATATTCAGACAGCCTTTAACATTTTTTTTTTTTTTTTTAGACGAACGCGCGAGAAATGAGTTCTCTAGCATTAACAGAATGGATTTTTCATTAGGTACTAAACACTAAAAAGTTTCGTTCAAATTTGTGAGGGGAAGGCCGTTAGCTTATGCAGCATCTACTTTACTGACCTTATAACAGTAAAGACGAGATAGGGCTCGACCCACAACTCCATTGCTTAGGCAACTGATATTTCTGTCAAGTATTTGTTAAAAAAGTAATAATAATTATATATAATATATTCGACTTGTAAACACCTTGTTTTCTACAAGATATACGCTGAAACCGTACATTCGACTACTCAGCTAAGCTAAGTACGAAAATATCTTGTAGGTGATATTTTAGGCTAGTCAGTCTGTTGAGTCGTCAGATATAAACTAGAGTTTTGGGTATTTCTAGCCAAAATGCGACGCTGCCTTCTTAAAATAACCAAACGTCAGGTAGGATTAATTCCAGGCGAGCTGCTAGGAAAATGTCAAAAACTCTACGGCCAATCTAATTTTATAGAGAAGGAAATATTAGATTTCCCGTCTCTATAATACGGCTGACAGGAAAGAGGGCGTTCCGAGAAAGATTTATCTTCCAGCCATTCACATCTGCCATTATAGACAAGATATGGGATATATATCCAATACAAACTCAATATGTTATTTACTCAACATAAATAGTTTTTTTAGGTGATAAAAATAACTAGAAGTTTGCAGATCTGAATTATCAGGAATAATGTTTAGCAGATTTACCTTAAGGGAAATCAGCAATTGAGGGAGTACTCATGACGTGATTTTCGTAATTTTTCTTCAAATGTCCATCGATCCTACCTAGAAGATGACGAAAATGAGAGCCGCTCAAAACTGTATACGTGTATATATACTTGTCTGTTAACGCTCTAGTAGTCACAATTTTCGTTTGACCGTTACGAAACTCGATATTTCAACGTTTTATGTAAAAAGAAAGATCAAGTCCGTTAATGGCTAAAATTGGATCAGTGGTAGAGGGGTTTAGAGGTTGGATTTCCAAAAATTCGAAATATTTGCTTTAGCCTATCAAAGACTTGCAAAAATATAAAACACAACTCGCATAAGTAATTTCATATTATGGCATTCAGAGAATCATAAGTCGCTTTCACTAAATGTATTGTGATCGTATCAATTCGAAAACATTTCAATATATATTTTATATTGAACAATTTACTATATGTTTTCTTCTCTGGTTTGAAAAATCAAGCAATCAAGCCTTTGATTTAATTGAAAGTTGTTGCACCATTCTTTTGCCCCTCTCTTTTAAAGTCGGCATAGCCATCGAAAAAAATCACTAAAAATAGAAAAACAGGAGGTAAAACTCAATCACAAAATATGAATAATTTATTTTTTTCCCTGACTAATAGAATAATGTATTCATTTGTTTGCTATAGCTGTTATTTATTTTTCTTTTTTTTTCCAATTGGTGTATAAAAATTATATTCATTTTTAATGGAATGATCAAATAACTCTGTCCGAAATATATAATAATAGTGGCCTTTATGATACAAAATATATGACTTCTTTACAGTAATTATAAATGTTTTGACGTTGCGTGAATTATAAAACGAGAGAATTAAAACTAAATTTTCTTCACTATTTTTCCATCTTTAAGAATCCTATATTAAATGTCCGTCACGCAAGTAGACTAAACAGATTACTTTCAAAAACGGTAAACCGGTGTTGTCCTCCAAATTTGATTATATGTTTCACCAATAACCGCATTTCATATATATATATATATATATATATATATATATATATATATATATATATATATATAGATATATATCTGTGTGTGTCAATTACATACAGAATATTTCACAACCGCACATAAAATAGGTACTAAATATACATACATTAAAAAATTGACAAAGCTGGTGGGCAATCACAGAAAAAGTAAAACTTTTATAAAGGGCAAACACCAATACATGCCTTTGTAAGAACATTACTATGCAAACCACAGAATTTCTACCACTGTACACTAACAACACAAGTCATAGATTAATTGAAAGTTCAAATTATAAAAAATCATGTACAATAGCCAATAGAAACACAGAACTTTAGAAGAATGCTGTTATTTCTAAAAACCAATCTAAATGTATATTACTAACAATTGAAACATTAAATAGCGTTTATAATCATTTTTAAAATTAAATCTAAACAGTAGCAGTAATTTACTCAAAACCGAAAATGATAATTATTAGGGCATCTTTTATTTAGGTTTATATCTTTTTCAAATGTTATTTGTAATATTTTATTATTATTTATTTTACGTTATTTTTTTGTATACCTTAAAATGCTTACTATCAATCAATTTGAAAATATGTCAAGATAGTCTTCTTCAAGGTACAATTTATAAACATGTAATGTATATAAGGAATATACAAATAATGTATGTAGGTACAGGTAGAAAATTAACTCCCTTCGCTCAAGGGTAAGGTGTAAAGGAAAGCATTAAAAAAATTCCGTCACACAGGGGTTGCGTAAACTAAGCAGATTTCCCTCTTACTGAGATAACACACACCTGATCTATACCTAACTATCAATTCGTTTTTAAGCCTCATCATTTGGCCGTCCAACAACTTCATAGAGTATCGGAAGTTATCACGCAAGGATTCGAGCATAAGCAGTATACTACGGGGCTCTTCCTGGATGTCTCAAATGCCTTTGACTCTGTGTGGCACGAAGGACTCCTGCATAAACTTAGAATTACAAACCCTCCAGCACACCTCTATAGTGTTATTGCATCCTTCTTACAAGGAAAAACATTCTAAGATAAAATATATAACGCACTCAGCACGAACCGGGATATCGGAGCTGGAGTACCAGGTGGAAAATTCTATTTTAGCTACCTTCGCAGATGACACACTCCTCCTCGCTCAAGACGAAACTCCAAATATATCCATGCTCCATCTCCGAACAGCAGGCAAGCAGGTCTCAAGATGGCTCAAGAAGTGGAAGTTCTCGTTCCAGAAGAAGGGCAAGATTTTTGCTCTTTTTCGTTTCAAAAACGAACATTTTCCTGAGCAGAAAATTGGCCATCACTCAATTCCTTGGACTCCGAAGGACCAGAGTATCCGCCATCTCGGAGTACATTTTGGCACAAGACTTTCATGGCGGAATCATATCCACATTAAATTGGAACAAGCACACACACGACTTGCACCCGTTAATAAAAAAAAAATGCATCACTGAAACTGACTTGCGCAACACTACTTTAGAAAACACTCATACTCCCAATATTAAAATACGCATGCCCAGTCTGGCTGGACATCGGCAAGACATACAAAAAGAGACTCCAGTCCTTCCAGAGATCTGATAGCGGCAAATGCTCCTTGGTTTGTTAGCAACAGCCAAATCTACAGGGCATTGGAGGTTGCTCCTATTTCAGTTAACCTTCAACAACTGGTAAAGAAATATCATGCTTGCCTTCCCATGTCAAGTGCAGCCACCCATTATAATTTAGGAACAACGACTGAAGGACGACTGCGTCCAAGGTTGTACCAAAATATCTTAATTTTGTAACAAATGTAACAATTTGTATATAAACCTTTTTTGTATTGGGCCCAAATAAAATTTCCTTTCTCTCTAAAACCAATATGAATTCATCTAATTGTCTCTTTGTGTTAACGAATACGATTGTAATCGGTATTGGAAAACTAATCAAGGTGTATTGTACCGGAAAAGTCTTTGTATTTATTTCAATAGGAAAGCTGCTAATAGCTTGAACATCGTACTTTTAGTATTGGTTCCCAGAATATGATTAAATTTCGATATTTTTAAGACTGTACGGAAGGTACTCTCTAAAGGGAAAAATTGTATTTTGACTAGGTAGAATGTAGGAAGAGAGAAATTTAAATAAAATATAGATTTGCTTTGGAATAATATCTTGATAAAAATTTAAGATCCAAGAGAAAAATAGTTATTTATTATACAAGTGACGAAAGTAGATCATTTTACAACTCGAGTGAAACGTTTACCCACACGAGCGAAACGAGTGTGGTAATTTCACGAGAGTTGTAAATTCTACTTTCGTCACGAGTGTAATATTAAATTTTTTTCTGTAATCGTGTAATACATGATCAGATCTAACCAGAATATGAACAAAATTAGGATGTTGTGAAGATTATGGTACGTTGTTGGTAGGTTATAAGCATGGTTGTGAAAGGTTATAAGCTTAGTTATAAAACAACTAGTGATGATTGTGAAGTAGTGCAATTATAAACAAGTGCAGGTTATAAACAAGGAAGGTAATTATTATTATATTTAAATTTTAAAATATATTGATTATTTCCACCAATAATTCATTCACATTTCAATTTATTTTGTTAAAATAAATTCTTACAATGTTAAGAAGCATTTAATAGCATTTAATTTCCAACTTCAAATTATTATTTAATTTATAATTATTACTAATTAAGAAGGCAATTCACTTTCTTCACTCATTTCAGTTTAGTAATGTTACCATTATTCAACAATTACAGAAAAATGTAGTTTACAGCATTTATAGAAAATTAAAATTTAAAAATTGGATCTATAGAGAATGATGTAGATGTTTAGAAATTCCGATTACATCAATTTACTAACATGATGTTTATTTTTACATAGATTATTTAAATATCAAGTTTGGTAAGCAGCAAATGAAAATTAAGACCACTAGAGCTTAAAATTTGATATTTTTAAAATCGTGTCGTGGGTACATCCTCCGTCCAATTTCCGTCGGGAGAACTGCTAAAAGCATTATGCACAACTAATACGTTATATAAGCAAGCAATAGTCTATAAAAACTTCCACTAAAGTCAAGAGCAATTAATTAAGTGTTATTGGTATAGAACCTTGACAGAAGGTCTCCTGGTGGTATTTTTTAGTAGGAAGTTGGTTGACCGGTGCCGACGAGAAATTGCTGTGTAATTCAACAGCTGTGGACGTCCTTGTTTTAACATTCTCGGCACTTTTATCTTGATTCGGTAATTATCTTGATATTCCCTTTCCGCAGGATGTCCATTATAGTAGGAGAGGCGTGGGACGTCGGTGTGTGTTGTCTCAATTAGAAAATACTATATATAGGCTCAAATGATTGTAGCTCTGGGACAGACTATTTTATGAGTGACAGTTATGATTAAAGTTTCAGAATTTTTAACAAACACGTGGATTCTTTCGGAATCCATTAAATAAAATAGTCCATACAGCCATACTAGGATGAATGCTAACATTCATATTGCTATTCATCTCTGATAGTAAAATGAAATACAAATGGGAAAACGTCTGTCATTCGGTGGCTGATTAAAACAGTAGATTTCACACGTGCTGGTATGGCACACTACTATTCTCTTCTCAACATATATTTTCTATTTTCTGAAATACATTCCGATGTGAATAAGACGGGTTTTACTGAGTACTGAGAACTAGAAGGGCAAATAATAACCTTAATATTTTAGTTACTCGAAAATTTTTGCTTATTACTATACTATTACAGTATTATTACGTCCACTTTATGCTACTATGCCTAATCGGGACGGGCTATCTACAGGTTACCACCTTTTCCAGCAAGGGTGGGACTAAGGAGTTTATTTAATGAGTCCTTCACTAAAGAAATTTCCACTGCCCAGGGCGGGAATGGAACCCGCCACTCTAGATCTACCATGTGAGATTAAGGTCAACTCCTTAACTCACACGGCCAACCTGAGCCCCTAACTCGAAAATGTATTGAACAACAATAGTATAAAAAGGTTAGGTCTGTAACATTTTAGCAGACTTCCCATAGAGAAAATCAGCTATTGATGCATTACTCATGACGCGATAATCAAAAATATCCTCAAATGCCCATCAATACTACCTAGTAGATGACTAAAATGAGGTCCTTTCAAAATTGTATATATATTTCTTTGTTAACGCTCTAGCGGCCGCAATTGTTGTTGTCTCGTTAACAATCTCGATATTTAATCGTTTTATATAAAAAGAAAGATCAAGTTCCTTAATAGCTGAAATCCGACAAATATTGGGGGGAGGGGGGGGGGGTTGAGGGGATAAATTTCGAAAATCTATTATTGTTGTTATGTATGTATTTTCACCACCTTGATTATTAACAGAGATATTTGTATTTTATAGTTTACGAACTTCAGTAAACATCCCCTTCTACTCACGTCATATAAAAAAGAAGCTGTTATATTATGAATCACATTATTTAAAGCATAAACACCAATTATTGTTCTCATTGAATTTTTACGTTTTGAGATAAATGCAATTGTCTGGCAGACGTGGGAAGTCTGCTTAATTACGCAGCCCCTCCGTCACGGACTTTTTACATATCTTCATAACCCCGTTCAGAACAGCCTCTGAACACCTATTTTCGGCCCGATATTAGCCATGAGGTAATATGATCATTAGAGTTGACTGGAACTGTTAAATGTCAGGTATTGTATAGATCCAATTATCACTTTCGAGTCAAGACTAAAATCTTAATGACTTCATCACACAACGTATTTCATCTTGTAATGAAAAGCACATTTGACATTTATGTTTAAAATCAGATGTTTGGAGATATATTTCTTATTGTTAAAGTGCAATAACTAAAAGAAGGGGCTTACGGAAGGCTGAAAATTAAAAATAGCAAAAGTTTTGATTAATATTCAAGAAAAAGAAAAAACAACGTTTGTAGGAAATTGATTTTACAGCAAGATTTCTTATTTTCGATTTTTTGTTCCAAATCATCATCATCAAGGTACGGCGATTTTGAATTATTGATTTTCTTCAATGCGATCGAGACCCGTTAACCCCAAAGGTCAATAAAAGTTCGTTCGCGACCCCTTGAGCGAGGTTTGTACACCTAATAGACCCTACTCCAGGAATCTAAATACGTTCTAACATATTTTAATTACAAATAAACGTACAGGATATAAAATTGTTGGAAGTAACTTTCTAAACACGAACTATTATTTATCTTCTTGATTCGTCACATTTTTCTCTACTTCAAACTCTATGCTATCAGGTTCAATTTTATCTGTTTATGAGATTTATCTTTACTAAATTTATCTATAAGTTGAAAAGGTGGGGAACATTTATATCTTCACACTTCTTGCCAGACTTTCTAGAATGCCTTATGAATTTTTACTGACCTTGTAAAAGGGTATATAATTCTTTATTAAAAACAAAGTTAATAAAAAAATATCCTTCCTAGAAAAAAGGCTCAATCTAATTTATACTTTGAGCGGGAGAGAAGGTATTAATTACTGAGATTTAGGATTATGGAAAATCAATTTTTGCTGTAAAATAAAAGAACTGAAGAATTCAATGGCAAAACAATTTCATCTGAATCATATTCTTAATGAGGCACGTAAAATATGCCATTATTGTGCAATTAATTTTTTACGGAACAGTTATCAGTTAATTTTAATTATTAATTAATACCTCTTTGGAAGAAGATTGTATCTTCTATTAGTTAACTTCCAGGCGCACTAAGCCTACTCAAGTAGGCCCGGTCATTAAACTCCTTCAATATATTTCGATATAAAGTATTCTATGGCTGACTTCAGAATTCCACTCTTTCAACATTACTTAATTAACGCAGTCTAAGTCAGCTATTGAGGCTGTACTCATGACGGAATTTTCGAAATTTTTCTTCAAAAGTCCATCCATCCTACCTAGTAGATGACGAAAATGAGGTCCGTTCAAAACTGTATATATATATATATATATATATATATATATATATATATATATATATATACATATATATATTTGTCTGTTACCGCTCTGGCGGTCGCAATTTTCGTTTGATCGTTACCAAACACGATATTTAGTCGTTTTATGTAAAAAGAAAGATCAAGTTCGTTAACGTCTTAAATCGGACCAGTGGGAGGGGGGGTTTAGTGGGGAGGATTTTCGAAAATTCGAAATACCTCCGTTACTATACGCCGAATCGAAAAATTGTATAGAATCAATCTTATTCAAATTACATTTACTATAAATATTGTCATATACATTAATTCTCTATCTTGAATATTAACCGAGATATTTGCAATTTTATTAAATCTGGGGGGTAACGGGCGAGTGACTCCCGCCAAAAGCTAGTTCGGCCGTTTGCTTAACTGCGCGACTCTCGTGATATTTCTCTATTGTAAAACTTCACGTAGGAAATCTGATTAGTTTACGCAGCCCCTGCGTGATGGACTTTTTTGTATTGTATGCTATTAATTTGTATTCCGAGTTGCTATATAAACATCACGTATACTCCGAATTAATGCCTTAGATCAGAAAACCCTTCTAATGACTGTTTATATATCGTTATGTACATTGCTTGTATATCAACAAGTTCCTGAATCATAGCCATAGAAACATCTGGTCCACGTAAGCGTATAGCATAAATGTTAACCTCCATATTCTTTCTCTCTCTAGCATTTGATCCCAGAGAGTTAATTAAATGAAGTACAAATAGGAAAAATATAGTCCTCCGAAACAATTGTCCTTCAAATGCTTTGTTTTTAGAAGATTTCCCTCAAGGGAAATCAGCTATTGAGGTCGTACTCATGACGCGATTTTCGAAAAAAATTCTTCAAATGTCCATCGATCCTACCCAGGAGATGACGAAAATGAGGTCCGATCAAAATGATATATATATATATATAAAATTGTAACCTCTGTCTGTACATTGATTTTTTTCGCGAAATTTCACGATAACTTTTCGTTTCACATGTCATAGACACCATAACTGCATTTTGTTTCTTTGGTGTCTGTTTGTTTGTTTGTTTGTTTATTTGTTTGTTTGTTTGTTTGTTTATTTGTTTGTTTGTTTGTTTGTTACCTTTTCACGCATAAACGGCTGAACCGAATTTTATGAAAGTTGGTATGTATATTACTAATAATCCAACTTAGACTTTAGGCTATATTAATATTCTCTGAGACGAACAGGAGTGGGGGTTATAAGGGAGACCTGAAATTAAAAATAGCGATATTTCGTTTCCTATTGGTTTTTCGGCAAATATGCATATAACAAAAGTTGTTTATTTTGTTATTTAAAGTAACTTATGTTATATACACTTTTTTCGTAAACCGAACTATAAAGGCGTTATACGCTAAAAATTATAGCGGGAGTCAACAATTTTATTTGGCACAAAGACTCAACCGAACTAAATAAAACTCGGTATGTGTATTAGCACTAACACCTTCCTTATAATAAGCTATACAAACATTTCTAGGGAAGGGCAGGAGTGGGGGTTATAAGGGAGGCCTGAAACTAAAAATAGTGATATTTCGTTTCCTATTGGGGTTTCGGCAAATATGCACATAACAAAAGTTGTTTATTTTGTTATTTAGAGAAACTTTTGTTATATTCACTTTTGTTGTATAACAAATTATAAACGAGATATACACTAAAAGCTAAAGCGGGAGTCAACTATTTTATTGGACACCAACGGTTGAACTGATTCCTACAAAACTCGGAATATATAAATTAGCATTAATTCTTACATGGTTATAAGCTATATTAAAATGTTTAGGTTATAACGGGAGTGGGGGTTATAAGGGAGTCCTGAAATAAAAATTCGTGATATTTCATTTTCTATTCCAAACCAACCACGGGTACTAACCCTAAACACTGAACCGGGGAAATCTCAAAATATTTTGCCAACGACAGTCTTGCCGAAAAAATACCAACATCCTTCCGGCTCAAATGAATTCCCGGGCGACGCCGGGTACCTGAGCTAGTATATATATATATATATATATATATATATATATATATATATATATATATATATATATAAAATTGTAACCTCTGTCTGTACATTGATTTTTTTCGCGAAATTTCACGATAACTTTTCGTTTCACATGTCATAGACACCATAACTGCATTTTGTTTCTTTGGTGTCTGTTTGTTTGTTTGTTTGTTTATTTGTTTGTTTGTTTGTTTGTTACCTTTTCACGCATAAACGGCTGAACCGAATTTTATGAAACTTGGTACGTATATTACTACTAACCCAACTTAGACTTTAGGCTATGTTAATATTCTCTGAGACGAACAGGAGTGGGGGTTATAAGGGAAGCCAAAAATTAAAAATAGCCATATTTCGATTCCTATTGATTTTTCGGCAAATATGCACATAACAAAAGTTGTTTATTTTGTTATTTAGAGTAACTTATGTTATAAACACTTTAGTCGTATACCGAAGTATAAATGAGTTATACGCTAACAATTATAGCGGGAATCAACAATTTTATTTGGCACAAAGAATAAACCGAACTAAATAAAACTCGGTATGTGTATTAGCCCTAACGCCTTCCTTATAATAAGCCATTCTAACATTTCTAGGGACGGGCAGGAGTGGGGGTTTTAAGTGAGGCCTGATATTAAAAATAGTGATATTTCGTTTCCTATTGATTTTTCGGCAAGTATGAACATTTTTGCCGGTTGTTTATTTTGTTATTTAGAGAAACTTTTGTTATATTCACTTTTGTTGTATAACAAATTATAAACGAGATATACACTAAAAGCTAAAGCGGGAGTCAACTATTTTATTGGACACCAACGGTTGAACTGATTCCTACAAAACTCGGAATATATAAATTAGCATTAATTCTTACATGGTTATAAGCTATATTAAAATGTTTAGGTTATAACGGGAGTGGGGGTTATAAGGGAGTCCTGAAATAAAAATTCGTGATATTTCATTTTCTATTCCAAACCAACCACGGGTACTAACCCTAAACACTGAAACGGGGAAATTTCAAAATATTTTGCCAAGTGAAGTCTTGCCGAAAAAATACCATCATCATTCCGGCTCAAATGAATTCCCGGGCGAAGCCGGGTACCTAAGCTAGTATATATATATATATATATATATATATATATATATATATATATATATATATATATATAAAATTGTAACCTCTGTCTGTACATTGATTTTTTTTCACGAAATTTCACGATAACTTTTCGTTTCACATGTCATAGACACCATAACTGCATTTTGTTTCTTTGGTGTCTGTTTGTTTGTTTGTTTGTTTATTTGTTTGTTTGTTTGTTTGTTTGTTTGTTACCTTTTCACGCATAAACGGCTGAACCGAATTTTATGAAACTTGGTATTTATATTACTACTAACCCAACTTAGACTTTAGGCTATATTAATATCCTCTGAGACGAACAGGAGTGGGGGTTATAAGGGAAGCCAGAAATTAAAAATAGCGATATTTCGATTCCTATTGATTTTTCGGCAAATATGCACATAACAAAAGTTGTTTATTTTGTTATTTAGAGTAACTTTTGTTATATACACTTTCGTCGTATACCGAGTTATAAACGAGATATACGCTAAAACCTATAGAGGAAGTGAACTATTTTATATGGCAAAAAAGAATCAACCAAACTAAATAAAACTCGGTATGTGTATTAGCACGAACGCTTTCATTATAACAAGCCATGCCAACATTTCCAGGGACGGGCAAGAGTGGGGGTTATAAGGAAAGCCAGAAATTAAAAATAGCGATATTTCGTTTCTTCTTGGTTTTTCGGCATATATGAACATAACAAAAGTTGTTTATTGTGTAATTTAGAGTAACTTTTGTTATATTTACTTTTGCCGTATACGGAAGTATAAATGAGTTATACTCTAAAAACTATAGAGGGAGTCCACAATTTTATTTGGCACAAAAGACCTCAACCGAACTAAACCAAACTCGGTATTTGAATTAGTACTAACGCCTTCCTTATAATAAGTCATACTAACATTTCTAGGGACGGGCATGAGTGGTTTTTATATAGAAGGCCTGAAATTAAAAATAGCGATATTTCGTTTCTTATTGCTTTTTCAACCAATATGCACATAACAAAAGTTATTCGTTTTGTTATTTAGAGTAACTTTTGTAATACGCACTTTTGCCGTATACGGTAGTATAAATGAGTTACACGCTAAAACCTATAGCGGGAGTCCACAATTTTATTTGCACAAAAGACTCAACCGAACTAAACCAAACTCGGTATTTGAATTAGCACTAACGCCTTCCTTATAATAAGCCATACTATTTCTAGGGACGGGCAGGAGTGGGAGTTGTAAGGGAGGCCTGAAATTAAAATAGTGATTTCCTATTGGGGTTTCGGCAAATATGCAAATAACAAAAGTTGTTTAATTTGTTATTTAGAGACATTTTCTCAACACTTCTTTTCAATATGAACTACCAGGTACCTCAAATGAAAAAATTTATTCAAATGTATGTCAATATTTTCTCATTAATAATTCAAATCTATGCATAATGCACAGGAAACGGGAAATATGACAATATGCAGAACAGTGAAGTCTTGCATAAAAAAATAATTTTATTATTAACAAATCCACATAAACGACAGGTGTTAACCCTAAACACTGGGACGGGAAAATGTCATAATATTGTGCAAAGTAAAGCCTTGCCAAAAATATACCATGAACATTCAGCCCCAAATGAATTCCCGAGCGAAGCCGGGTATCTCTGCTAGTATATATATATATTTGTCTGTTAACGCTCTAGCGGTCGCAATTTTTGTTTGATCGTTACGAAACTCGATATTTAACCGTTTTATGTAAATCAAGTTCGTTAATGGCTGAAATCAAACAAGAGGGAGGGGGGGGGGGTTTAGAGGGAGGATTTTCAAAAATTCAAAATATCTCCGTTATTATGCATCGGATCGAAAAATTGTATAAAACCAATCTTATTGCAAATTAAATTTACTATAGATATTGTCATATAAAGTTATTCTCCATCTTGAATATTAACCGAGATATTTGCATTTTCTTGAAGTCTGTGGGACATGTGGTCGGGTATTATTCGAATTAGTTCGGCCGTTTCCGTAACTGTTCCGCTCTGGTGGAAGCATCTTCTAACCTTACCTTACCTTCGATACTTTGTGAGATTTATGCACATATTTTCTGTTCATCCGCCCCCCCCCTTCTTTAGTTCTTGGACTACTAAAATTTGAGTTATTAAAATATAAATTATTCTTTAAATTCAGTAGTCGTTTCAGTTAGGAATTTATTAAAATTAACTGAAAGATTTTTCATTACTGTTTGTATTTACTCAAGGTGGTGATGTGTTACCAGTATGCAGATTTCTCTATTGTAAAACTTCACTTGAGAAATCTGCTTAGTTTACGCAGCCCCTGCGTGACTGACTTATTATTTATTTTTTTTCATTTGCTGTAGGAATTCCCAGTGTCATCTTCATATTGATTATTCCCTTGTATTTCCTTCATTGGTTTTCCGATTTTCGTGCATGTGCTTATGCTTTATTCTTACTTTTAACATACACTTCAAGACCTGCTTGAACTTAGCAGATTTCCCACATGCTGATATAACAAATTTGTTATCTCCTCTCACGAGTATAATTAAGTCGGACGCAGAATATGGGGATTTTGAAACTCAAATATATCTGTTAATATAAGTAAAATCGAAGAGGGTTATAGAAGTAATCTGTTTGCATTGTTAGTGTTCTTGAATTTTTGTTTTGTACATTTTTTTGTTTCTAAAATATTAAGCGAGTTATTTGTACTTTCTTTTTATTTCTGCATACAGTAAGTCATGGAACTCCTTTTTTACTTTGATGACTGAAGCGCAGGTAGTTCTTAATATCCCTGAGATATCTACTTTTTTTTATTAGTATGATTCTTTTATTCCAACTATTTATTAAACTTCTGAGATTACAGCTTATTGTTTAACACAAGCATCTCCATTAATAATAAATTGTATTCATGTTCGCTTTCCATGTTTCGTATTTCTTAAACTACTTCTTCGTGGGTCATTGCTCGACACACAGTGAGTAATCGTTAAATATCATTTAAATCAGAATGAGAGAAATGGACCCAGAAGAGATGTTCCCGCGAAACCTGTAAGGGCGAAAATTGTAAAATTTATAATTTATGAAAGCACGTGTGTTAAATAACTACAGCCATAAGCTCCGAGGAATTCCGAGTAGGTTTTTAGGGAGTTAATTTTGAGAGCTTAAACATTTTTACACTGACCACATTAAAATCTGTAAACATATTTTTTTTTTTTATAAGAAGCTTAATATGCAGAGCTTTTTACATTAAAAAACATTTCAGAAGGAGATTATCTCATCCCTTTTAAAATTGTATGCTGTTTAACGAACTACGTTTAAAAAAAAATAGAGTTAATATTTTGAGTTTCACGAATAATTTAAACTCCATTCAAACGTCAGCGGACTCATGAACACAGACATTTATGCATTGAGTTAAAATGCTTGGATTTTTTTCAAATTTTGTTATCATTTAGATTGAGAACAAGAGCAAAATTATAGGAATATTTTGTATTAGGTACCTGAATTACAATAAAACAAACACTCCGTATTGAGAATGAGAAGGAACTCACCTGAAACAAAAAAAAATGAGCCTTATATTATTATTAAATGCAATAGCAAGTTAAAAATTTAACAATGCATTATAAATATAAAATAGAAAAATAAAAAACTAGACTCAACGAATAAAAATTAAAATTAATAAACAGAAAAATAAAATTTAATCAATTTATTGTATTGATACAATAAAAAATAAATAGATAAAAAACATTAAACACAACAATTTAACTCTTTTTTTTTAAAGTTAAATTATGATATTTGTTTATGGTAGAAAACGGGTATTATTTAAAATTGTTCAAAATTATATTCAATTTCTCACTAAGTTAAAATAAATAAGGGGGAGAAGTTAAATTTTGGAAACATTCTTCTGGATCTTGTTGGCTTCTTTGAGGTGTTTACGATAGACATTAGCAAAAACGAATTTTCAGATTGCAGTCTTCAGTGATCCAAAGACTAGTAAGTATATATTTTTTTTGTTTAAATGAGTTCCACCACAACGGCTATTGACTCATCTATAGTATCAAAAAAAATAAATAAATAAATAAAGGTTGCAGTGAAAGAAGCCCACCACGCAAAGGCTGCATAAACTCAGCAGATTTCACGTGTTCTGGAATAACATTTCCCAATTTTCATATCATGTTTCGATACTTACGAAGATATTTCTAAATTCCCCCTCTAAAGCACCCCCTCCCAACTGTTCAGCCATTAATGAACTTGATCATTTGTTTTACATAAAACGCTAATATATCGAGTTTGGTAACGATTAAATCAAAATTGCAAGAGTGGTAACAGACATTTATTTATGTATATTAGTCGCGTCATCAGTACAACCTCTATAGTTGAGTTTCCTTAAGGGAAATCTGCTAAAAACAATAAACGGAGCAATCTCAGATGATAAATAGAATACAGTAATGACATTGTTATAATAATAAAGCCCTTATTTAAGAACGTAAGTCATCACCAGACTAAGGTTTATGAAAATAAGTAAACTTAAATCTATTTGCTAGTAAATATCCTAGAAAAATTAAGGACAGTTTGAAGATCACGTGACGTATATATTAATGTTTTTTTTAGATTTGACAAGAACATTAATTTTAATACTTTTAGTTCAGACATATATATGGTTGTTCGCTACACTTGTGAAAATTGCCGACCGACCAATATGTTGTGTCTAGTTGCACAAGCCTGGGGATCTATTATCAAGTAACACAAGAGTTCTGTATCTCAAAATATAACCCCCATGTATTGTAACTCTATAAAACCATTGGTTAGCCATCTGAGTTAAAGCGTTGAGCGTTGACATGGCAAACCTAGAATGGCGAGTTCGATTCGCGCCTGGGCAAAGGAATTTATTTAGTGACGGAATTCATTAAATAAAATCCTCAGTCCCACCCTGGCCAGAAAAGGGTGGTAAGCTGTAGATTACCCGTCCCAGTTAGCCTTAGTGTCAAATAGTTGCCGTTAACAAATAATTTTAATTTAAATATAAAACCTTGTAAACGATTTGAATTCATGGAATGGAACTGATTATAATTGGGGGTCAGGTAGGCATTTGAGTTAAAGCGTTGGCTTTAAACCCACACTGTAGAGCGGCGAGTTCGATTCCCGCCTAGGAAATAGGAATTCATTTAGTGACCAACTTATTAAAAAAAATCCGTAGTCCTACCTTGGCTATAAAAGAGTGGTAACGTGTAGATAACCCGTCCCCATTAGCAATAGTACCAAAACGTGGACGTTAATAAATAATAACAATAAAAAGTCCGTCACGCAGGGGCTGCGAAAACTAAGCAGATTTCGCTCGAGGAGTTTAGTAATAAATAAATCTACATACTGGTAACACAACAACACCTTAAATAAATACAAACGGAAATAAGAAATGTTTCATCCAAAAGCATTAGAAATGTAAACAAATGGGTCTGCCCGGGGGGAGTCACCAGGACATATTTGCATGTATCTCATATAATAAAAGTCTCCTGAACACAATTTTTAGTATTAAAGCTTCGAATAATGTGATTTATTATGTAGCAGAGTATTTTTTATGTAACTTGAGTTGTTTTTTATGTAAGTGGCGGTTTGCTGAGGGCTGAAAACTGAAAAATGCAAATATCTCGGTTAATATTTGAGATAGTGAATTAATGTATATAACAATAATTATAGCTCATTTAATTTTCAATATGATTGGTTTTATACAATTTTTCGATATTTCGAATTTTCAAAAATCCTCCCATCGAAACCCCCCCCCCTTGCTAGATTTCAGGCGTTAAGGAACTTGATCTTTCTTTTTAAATAAAACGAATAAATATCAAGTTTGGTAACGATTAAACAATAATTGCGACCGCTAAAGGGGTAACAGACAAATATATAAATCTCTCACTCTCTCTCTCTCTCTCTCTCTCTCTCTCTCTCTCTCTCTCTCTCTCTCTCTCTCTCGCTCTCCTTCTCTCTCTCTCTCTCTCTCTCTCTCTCTCTCTCTCTCTCTCTCTCTCACTCTCTCTCTCTCTCTCTCTCTCTCTCTCTCTCTCTCTCTCTCTCTCTCCTCTTCTCTCCCTCTCCCTCTCTTCTCTCTCTCTCTCTCTCTCTCTCTCCTCTCTCCTCTCTCTCTCTCTCTTTATATATATATGTATATATATATATATATATATATATATATATATGTATACATTTGTGAACGGACCTCATTTTCGTCATCTCCATGGTAGGATCTATGAACATTTGAAGAAAAATTTCGAAACTCGCGTCACGAGTACAACCTCAATAGCAGATTTCCCTCAAGATAAATCTGGTAAAATATTTATAAAGCCATTCCGCATTGAATTCATGGCTAGGGAGATATTGTTATCATTAGGGAAATACAAGTTGAACTGATAAGAGCGTCGGAGTTGTAGAGGCCATTATTACAAGCTCTAGTTAGAGAGAGAGGGAGTGAGTGAGTCATTAATGAGAGGGGGTATAACCAGGCTATAACCTGCACCTTCCTCATTCTATCTCGCCCCCTCTCCGCCAATAGTGACCTACACCTACATACTAATGATCCCACAAGCTAAATCCCTAGGGCAGCACACATTTTATTCTCTATTTCTCCCTTAGTAAGACCCCTATGTATTGTATTTATTTTATTTTTAAGAGCTTCTCTCCGCAGGAGATGTTGTTTATTTAATTTTTTTAAAAAAGAAGAAAAAAGTGTAACTAGAAATAGAAGAATACAAAAACGCAAAATATAGGAAAAACATTAACAACTCAAAATATTAAATAAAACCTGGAATACAGAACAATATTAAATAATAATAAGTCCGTCACGCAGGGCTGCGTAAACTAAGCAGATTTCCCATGTGAAGTTTTACAATAGAGAAATCTGCATACTGGTAACACAATACCACCGTGATTAGATAATGAGAAATTCAGTTAATTAAAATAAATAACCAACTGAAACGGCTTCTGAATTGTAAGAATAATTTATATTTTAATAACTCAAATTTTAGTAGTCCAAGAACTAAAGAAGGGGGGGGCGGATGAACAGAACGTATTTGCATAAATCTCACAAAGTAAGAAAGGTAAGGTAAGGTTAGAAACGCCAGGTTAGAAGAAGCTTCCGCCTGAGCCGAGAAATGACGAAGATGGCCGACCTAATCCGAACTATACCCGACCACAGACTTATCATAAAAATGCAAAAATCTCGGTTAATATTCAAGATAAAGAATAAATGTATATAACAATATTTATAGTAAATGTAATTTACAATAAGATTGGTTTTATACGATTTTTCGATCCAATGCATAATAACGGAGATATTTGAATTTTCGAAAATACACCCCTATAAACCCCCCTCCCTCCCTCTAGTCCGATTTCAGCCTGTAACGAACTTGATCTGTCTTTTTACATAAAACGTTTAAATATCGAGTTTGGTAACGATCAAGCATAAATTGCGGCCGCTAGTGCGTTAACAGACAAATATATATATATATATATATATATATATATATATATATATATTATATTTTGAACGGACCTCATTTTCGTCATCTCCTGGGTAGGATCGATGGACATTGGAAGACTATTTTGAAAATCGCGTCATGAGTACGGCCTCAATAGTTGATTTCCCTCAAGGGAAATCTGCTAAAATGAGATATCTGCTTGAGATGAGATTACGTGTGTGTTATAGCCCGTGGGAAATATGCCTGGTTTACGCATTCCCTGCGTGACGGACGGTGGGTTTTTTATTTCAACTTCCAAGAAGTTAAAGTTGAGGAAGAAAGTTATTTAATAATTGATGCACTTATTGTTTTTGAGTGACTTTGATTATAACATTGAGTTAAACTCCGTAGAATATTGCAGATATTACGTTCTCATTGAATGAGCCAAATCGTGATTATCTCCAGACTGGCAAGTTGCTGTATGTGCTAATGACCTGCCTGCTCAATCATTTACATAATAAGCCTGGACCTCCTCAACCGCAGTGCCCTTGGGACCTGGCGTCTTCCCAGTAGGTAGGTGACGTAAGAGCTACATTGAGATATATAATCCACAGATCTAGATATCCATAGAGGTTGATATCCATAGAGGTAGATATTCATAGAATTTGATATCCATAGAGGTAGATATTCATAGAGGTACATATCCAAAGAGGTAGATATTCATAGAGGTAGATATTCATAGAGGTAGATATTCATGGAGGTATACATCCAAAGAGGTAGGTATTCATATAGGTAGTTATTCGTAGAGGTAGATATCCGTTGAGGTAGATATTCATAGAGGTAGATATTCATAGACGTAGTAATTCGTAGAGGTAGATATCCATAGAGGTAGATATTCATAGAGGTAGTCTTTCAAGGAGGTATATATCCAAAGAGGTAGGTATTCATATAGGAAGTTATTCGTAGAGGTAGATATCCGTTGAGGTAGATATCCAATGGGTGGATATTCATAGAATTTGATATCCATAGAGGTAGATATTCATAGAGGTATTTATTCATAAGAGGTAGATATCCGTAGAGGTAGTTATTCATAAGAGGTAGATATTCATTGACGTAGTTATTCATAGAAGAATATATCCACAGATGTAGAAATCAACAGAAGTTGATATCCATAGAGGTAGATATTCTTAGAAGTAGATATCCAAAGAGGTAGATATTCATAGAGGTAGATATTCATAGAGATAGATATTCATAGAGCTAGTCATTCATAAGAGGTAGATATTCATTGAGGTAGTCATTCATAGGAGGTAGATATTCATTGAGGTAGTCATTCATAGAGGTAGATATTCATAGAGGTAGATATTCATAGAGGTAGATATTCATTGAGGTAGTCATTCATAGGAGGTAGATATTCATTGAGGTAGTCATTCATAGGAGGTAGATATTCATTGAGGTAGTCATTCATAGGAGGTAGATATTCATTGAGGTAGTCATTCATAGGAGGTAGATATTCATTGAGGTAGATATTCATTGAGGTAGTCATTCATAGGAGGTAGATATTCATTGAGGTAGTCATTCATAGGAGGTAGATATTCATTGAGGTAGTTATTCATAGAAGTAGATATCCACAGATGTAGATATCCTACGAGGTTGATATCCATAGAGGTGAATATCTATAGATCTAAATATCTATAGAGGAGTACATATTTGATAATTAATACTCCATCGACTGTATGTTGAGGGTAAACCTTATGTGGCAAAGGGTACATTAGGGGTGGTGTTTGGAAACACCTACGTTCAGTTATTACAACCTGTGGAGGCCTTTTAGCTTCAGTAGATTCTGGAATACGCTCAATATTTTACAGCTTTCGAAGTAGTAATGCTTGCAAAAAGTCCGACTCGTCTCTATTTCTAGATTAAAAGAAAAATGAGTAAAAAATAGGATTTAATTTTCACACTGAAAACAAGAAAAAAACGAATAACTCGCTTAATATTTGAGTGGCTAAAAAATGCATAGAAAACAAACGTGTTCGATCTTTAGTGTTGCGTTAAAGTGTTAAATTTCTATTTATAGCACAACTATTGACATTTTCGGTAGAAGAACGTAAAATGTAAAAATTGATTAAGTCATCAAGCTACGAATTTACATGTATCTCGCATAGTAAGTCCTTTGAAATCAGTATTTGGAATTTAAGTTTAAATAATTTGCTTCATCATTGTTTACATAATGTTAGTAGGAGAGGGTTTACTTGTCTCTGGAAACGAAAAAGTCAAAATATTTGGGTTAATATTCATGATAGAAAAAGTATCTATATATCCCCCTTTATTGGTAATTAAATATTCAATAAGATTAATGTTATACAAGTTTCTGATCCGACTCATAAAAAAAGGTGATTTTCCGAATTTTTGGACATTTATTTAAACGTATAAACATTGAGTTTTTTTAACTATCAAACAATAATTGTGATCGCTAGAGTGTTACCAGACATATATATATAATAATAAATAATAATTTTTAAGGGGCCACATTTTCGTCATCTACTAGGTAGGTTTGTTGGAAATTTGAAGATAAAGATACAATGAGTCATTGATATAATGACATGAGTAGGAATGAGTTTAAGCCAAATAAAATTGTTGACTTCCGCAGTAGTTTTTAACGTATAACTCATTTATACTTAGGTATACGACAAAAGTGTATATACCAAAAGTTACTCTAAATAACAACATAAACAATTATTGATATGTGCATTATTGTCAAAAATGCAATAGGAAACGAAATATCGCTACACTCCTGTTCGTCTCAGAGAATATTAATATATATATTCTCTTAACATCTACATCAATAAATGTTAATGTGTGTGTCAAGATGTGTTAGATATAAGGTTAGTCCCTAAATTAGCATTCGTTTAAGGTTTGAGTTGTACAAAATTAGCTTCCTTACTATAAAGTTTATTATATGTTACTTATTCAATATATACTTGATTCTTTGGAGAACTCAAATAGTGACTTGTATAATTCACCCTCATCTTTCCATAAAATAGTAAATATTTCAGTCTAATGCTTTATTATTATTATTACCGCAAAAGCTAACCGCACGCCCCTACAATTCTCTCCTCAATAATGCCAACAATAACTAGTAAATGTTTTTTTTTTTCATCGGAAAGAGCAGTAAGAATTTATTTTGATACCTTTTGGTCTGCGTTATACTCTCATCATTTGATTTCCACAGGACTTCAATTGAAAACTACCCCCGTATATTATTTACAAAGATAATTTTTAAATAAAAGCGTTGCAGACTTATTTATAACAATGAATCACTTTTCCAAATAAACACAATTCGTTTCTATGATTAGTATTCTGCAAATAATATTGGTGTTAAATCTCATATAGCTGAAAACAAAATCTCTCCGATATTTGAAGGCCCTTAGATAATAGTTAACTTCTATTATCATAATTTCATAAAAGTACACCTAGGAGACCTTTAGGCGACAATTAAATTCTGTGAACAAGGTTTTAGTCGAGAGGGATCAACCTATGGTTAAACAGGTTAAACCAAGGTATACAAAGGGTGGCTTGTGGCCACTAATCGGACATAACTTATTATTACGGGGAATCAGTGTCATGCTCTCCTACCACGGAGGGCTGTCACGAGACAGCTGGCAGCATCAGGTTGTCAGACTTCCTGATAAGTCAGTGATAACGCATTCAAGATTCACGTTACTCAATGCAATAGTGCTAACACAAGCGCGTTCTGGTTGTGAAGCGATGAATTAACATTATTCAGTACTGACGATTGTTCTTGAATTTTGAACTACACTTAACTAAAAGTATAGGTAAATCTTCTTAAGGCTTCACCACCTCGGCCGTTCTTGCCCACTCTGAATATAATATTAAAAATTCACTCTTTTATATAAGCCGAACGGAAAAGGACAACATTAATATACTCCGTATGTTTCGTACCATATTCGGTGCTTTATCAAGGAGTAATCGGACTCGTATAATATGCCTAATAATGTATTGAGAGTGATGTGAATCATATAATATCAATCATTATTAAATTGACTACTATTTTATTCGTTGGCATTTAAAGAACCACCTCCGGAGTATCAAAAGTACTATTAAGGAGTGGCCATCGAGCCATAGGAGTACTAGACGGGAGGAAGTTGTTCTTGCCAGACTCAGGATCGGCCACACATACCTGACACACTTAATGACAATGACTGATAACCCTATATGCAAATACTGCAACAATCACCTTACGATAAACCACATACTGACAGACTGTATCCAACGAGAAAACCTTCACATACCCCACGATATGACAGAACTGTTAACTGATAGCCGCCAATATATTCCATAAATACTAACATATCTAAAACACATCAACATTTACAAAAACATATAATACAAAACAGAATAGGTCTACAGCATATCTAAAAAGATTTAAAAGGGTCAACTTCTATTATATTCTTTGGACGAAGCACGGATATGAGAAAGAAGCAGATATTAAAGAAATATTTTCCATAATATAAAGGAGTAAATACATCATCCTAATAATGCCATTCACCATCGCTATGGGGTACAAAACTAAACAAATAAAATAAAAAAAATAAATAAAAAAATAATATAACTGTATTAGTATATAGGAATAACATAATTTTTTAATTAAAACCATTTTAAATTATTGTCCTTATTACTAGTCTAATGTTTATTTCTGTTTGTTGTTTATCTAATGCTTATTTATGTTTTTTTAATTTTTTATTTGTTATTTCAATTTTATTTATTTTTCTATAATTTTGTTTTCATTTTACATTGTGAAACTTTGAGCCAAATCGCCAAGATGCGGGTGCTCCTGTATAAATAAATAATAATAATAAATAATATTCGTTGGCAGCCTATATACAGAGAATTCAGAACTGGTTGATCCTGAAATATATTGGAAGAAAGTTATTGATTGAATTGTAGAACAATAAATAATTAAAAATTGTTGTCTGTTATTTTTTGCCAATTAAAGTATCTTTTAATATTATTGTCGTTATGTGGGATAATTATTTGTGAGAGATAATCAAGTAGATTACTTGACGCGTGTGTATAATTTGATTTCGGCGCGAGTTTTTTATTTAGGAATCAGTGGACTCTTTTTTCTTAGTGCCATCTAGCTCAACCACTCATTCAGATACTAACTAGAGAAATATGATCCAGCTTATCGCTGTTCTTTCAGTTCTCATGTGTCCTAGCTCTTTGTTTTTGGTTGCATCGAAGGTACCTTCTCTCCATATCTGTGGGAATCCGTTGCCCTTGACGACAAAAGCTATTACTTTTTCAGGCCCGAATCATCTGTACTTACTTCTCTAGCCTGCACTGTCCGAAGATTTGTGATACATATTTCCTTTAGATGTTGGCCTTTACCCCTTCAATGTCGTTTCTCTGAGAAGTTCGACTGATTTATTACAATATTTTTATTTAAACACATGTTTGTACTTTGTCCATTTTTTCACATGTGACCCTATATTTTTTTTCTAAGGTATTATTTTATTGTTTTTTATAACTATAGCGCACAATTGTCGTATATACACATGAACCTAAAATTTATTAAGTCTGTAATTAAGCCAGGGTAAAAATATAAATCAGTTTAACATCATCCACGTTTTGTTCACACGGGGTAAAGTAATTACGGATTTGTATTGGTTAAAATGCATGAGACTAAACAGATCCCATTGATCAAATTGAGTTGTGATTTAATTAGGTGTAATACTGGACCAGGGTGTGGGTTTGGCGGTCGGTAATAATCTGAGGCTGGCCTGAACTAATCCACTGATAATACTATCATGCCAGAGCCTCTGTTATCATGCTGCACTACCGCAACACATTGATAACACATCGGACCATAACTCCAAATTGATTCCACGCCGCCAAGAATAGCCGATAAACTATGCGCATATTTCTGAAAGGACAATGAGTCATTCACCTGATATTGATCAAGATAATTATTCGCGATTTGAACGGATCACTCGCACTCCAGTCGAAGCTGGGCGATTACAAAATTAGTCAGGTGAGCACTTTCGATGCATTATGTGTTAATATGTATAAATTGGTGTTCTGGTAGGTGAAAGTGAGTTATCTTGGTAGTTGAGTAAAAGGCCAAGTATCCACAATAGGGTCGTTTTTCTTTGTGGATGCTTGGGTTTTCAGCTCAAGCTGCAAGAATATATGTTTATAACTTGGAGCGGTTAATGAGCTGCAAGTTGCCGATATTCAGAATCAGTGTCGGACTGTCGGAGATGTACGACGAGTTCATCAGGTTGTCCGAATTCGAAAGGACAAAAGGACGGAAATGGAATAAGTGGGTACCTTGCCGCCAGGCCTCAACCCCTATGACGCTCTACTAACTTCGGGACTTCTTTCGTGATGGAAACGTAAGACTCCTACTACTCCAAGAGACCTTCAGTTCTTTGCCAATCGCCTCATTAAAAACAGTCATGGTTATCTGTGGCCGAAGGGTTTGAGAAGCCCCATGTTTAATAGTTCTAACTGAGAGTGTAAACGACGACCACCGTGTCTGTGACCAGCAACCTCAAAGCGTATCCAGACACCAGTCATCACTTTCTGGTGTAAATTATTGTTGGCGAGGACTTCCTCTGATCTGTGAACCCCGTGGTATCAGTATGGACTAAAACTCTGAGCAAATACTGGTCGCAGGCTTCGGACGTACTGCCCCCTCAGTACTCTGGCCACGACGGAGGGTGACGCCGTCATGACCTGAAGGGGATGGTTCCGCTGTCACTCCCAATTCCTCCGTGTACCGGGTGGGATCCACTTGGCATGGCACTTGCTATATTCCCAGACCAGACACCCTTCGCCATTTTTTGCCTTGCTGTGCCCCAAGGTGAGCAGCTGCCACACCAGACACCCGGGGGAGGACCCAAATTTAACACAAGCAAAAACGGAAGTCGGAATGAACATATTTTAGTAAAGTAAAAATAAAGTACTCGTTGAGGGTGCAAATGGCCGTTTGGGTTTTAGGCGTGGGTCCATCTGCCAGTATAGTGAGCAAGCTGAAGGAAACAATAATGCAGGTCCGACCACCGTCAAGCGATAGATATGGTTCACGAGTTCACTACCAGAGTGCACTAGCGTCACAGTGCTTATGCATGAGCGGGAGTCTAAAGAGCACATGCGTCTGACAGCCCTTCGGGATAACTACCGATAGTGACTCTCTAAGAACCCGCCCAAAGGCAGGATTTCAGGCTCCACTGACCACAGAACCCCGAGTACAATCAGGTCGTTAGTCTACTGGTTACAACTGATTCCACATCCTCTTTGGTTAACGGTGGTTGTACGTCCAGCTCACCACTACCTCCATAAAAAGTCCGTCACCCAGGAGCTGCGCAAACTAAGCAGATTTCCGACGTGAAGTTATACAATAGAGAAAAGTCCATACGAGACCCGAACAGTTACGACAAAGGGCCGAACTAGTTTTTGGCGGTAAAGTCACGTCCGTTAGCCGCCCAGATTTAATAAAATGCAAATATCTAAGTTAATATTCAAGATAGAGAATAAATGTATGTAACAATATTTATAGTAAATTTAATTTACAATAAGATTGATTCTGTACAATTTTTCGACCCGACGTACAGTAACGGAGATATTTCGATTTCTCCTCCTCTCCTCTAAACATATATATATATATATATATATATATATATATATATATATATATATATATATACATATATATATATATATATATATATATATATATATATATATATATATATATATATATATATATATGCAGTTTTGAACGGATCTCATTTTCGTCATCTCCTAGGTAGGATCGATGGACATTTGAAGAAAAAGTCGAAAATTCCGTCATGAGTACAACCTCAATAGCTGATTTCCCTTGAGGGAAATCTGCTAAAACTCTGATCCTTGGAGTCTCGGTCGGAGGGGTGGGGGGGTGGCGTCCGAATCGCAAAGGTCTGTAATTTCAACCGAAAAAAAAATGCTTGTTCGTTGTTTATATATTCTGCCGTTGTGGGAAATGCATGTTTCCTGCTCTTCCAAGCTCTAAATATTTGTAAAGAATTATAAAACAGATTGATATTGAAGCTCTATTGGTTGGTGGGCTCAGCATAAACTTCTTATATATAAAAACACTTCGTAAAAGTGAAATAAAGTTTATATAAAATGGTGAATAGAACCTAAGCTGCGTATGCCAGTCGAACGTGGGTTGTCACCGACCAAAATAGAAGGGTACTGTCGTTCTGGGTTGGAAAAGTATTTGGAGCCGCTAAAGCGTATTAAAGATTAAAGCTGATGCTACACGGAACTAATGTAATTAATTTATGGTGAACTTGAGGTCATCAGAGCTATCAAAAAAATATAGTTAGAGTGGGTGGAACATGTTGAATGAACGGGACCCATATGGCTGCCAAAGTAGATGCTATAAGGTACACCAGGATGAAGTAGGAAACGCCTGGAAAAGGCGGCTTAATGATATGGATGAAGACTTGCAGAGGTTAAGTACCCACAAACGGCTGAAAATGCGGATAGCGGCTTTGGTCCTTCAACACATGTAAGTAATTGCTTTTTCACACAACACAATATTGAAATACCCCGTCTATGTCTTGTACTATTTCTATGTTCATCATAATATCGCTTTAAGCCCATACTAAATGTATTCCTGAAAAAAATTAAGAAAAATATATATTTACAAATCAAATCTGAAAGAACAAAAAATCACAGACACGAACACCGATAAAATAAAATATAGAAAAAAACCCACTTAATCTGAGTTATGTCAATTTCCAGCTCACTGGGCACATAGCGCAATTCCAACGTAGTAATGCCTTTGAAAATGGTTGCGTTTCGCGCATAGCTTAGACAGACCCTGTAACTTTGGACAATGCTTGGAATTTTGCCGCTATTCAAGCAGATACGGGCTTAATTCGTGAGCTGAATGCATGGCCCTCGGCATTTTTCATCTTGCTGTCAGTTACAAACAGTAAATCTACTTCGATCAATAGTTCCTTTTAACTTTTATGCAACTGCTATCTCACTTCGTTGGAATAACTTAGAATTAACATTTTCTACAGTTGGTTATATTAGTTTTTGATAATTGGAAATTTCAATTCCTACTGGCAATAGAAAGAAGAAACTTGCGTTATTGTGTATATTTTTTTAATAATACCCGTTGTCAATTCACTTATTCGAACTCTCATAAATAGTTTTAACCCTCTTTCAAAAAAATATTCTAGCTTTGAATTTGGAAATTAAAACGTAAATATATATTTTCATTTTAAAAAGCGTCGGACGCCCTAAAATATAAATGTCTCCAGCTGAAAAATCGGATGAACACGTATTATGTAATGAGCGTGTGTAAATAAATATATATCAGCAATTTTTGGCAAGAGTTCATTTGATTTTTATAATAAATACGATGTTTTTAGCATTAATTACAGCATGTTAATGAGGACGACTCTATTATGTATCAAATTATCATCAATTATAATGCATGGATGTTTTTGTGAAAAAAAAAAAAAAAAAAAAGTTGATGGTTAAATAACCCCTTGTGGAGGAGTGTGGACATTCAAAAATCGACGGGGATAAAATAAATGTAGAAATTATTTTTCTGGAAAATAATGTCTTTGATAAATAATATATATATATATATATATATATATATATATATATATATATATATATAAAATTGTAACCTCTGTCTGTACATTAATTTTTTTCGCTCACTTGATTGAACTTTTTCGTTTCACATATCATAGACACCATAACTGCATTTTGTTTCTTTCGTGTCTGTTTGTTTGTTTGTTACCTTTTCACGCATAAACGGCTGAACCGAATTTCATGAAACATGGTATGTATATTACTAGCCTAACTTAGACTTTAGGCTATATTAATATTCTCTGAGGTGAACAGGAGTGGGGGTTATAAGGAAGGTCTGAAATTAAAAATAGCGATATTTCGTTTCCTATTGCTTTTTCAGCAAATATGCCTATAACAAAAGTGGTTTATTTTGTAACTTAGAGTAACTTTTGCTATATGCACTTTTGCCGTATACGGAAGTATAAATGAGTTATACGCTAAAAACTATAGCGGGAGTCCACAATTTTATTTGGCTCAAAAGACTCAACCGAACTAAATAAAACTGGCTATGTGAATTAATACTAACGATTTCCTTATAATAAGCCATACTAACATTTCTAGGGACGGCCAGGAGTGTGGCTATAAGGGAGGCCTGAAATTAAAAATAGCGATATTCTGTTTCCTATTGCTTTTTCAGCAAATATGCACATAACAAAAGTTGTTTATTTTGTTATTTAGAGAAACTTCTTTTTTTATATACACTATCATCGTATACCGAAGTATAAAGAGTGTTACGCTAAAAATTATAGCGGGAGACAACAATTTTATTTGGCACAAAAGACTCAACCGAACTAAATAAAACACTCAGTATGTGTATTAGCACTAACGCCTTCCTTATAATAAGCCATACTAACATTTCTAGGGACGGGCAGGAGTGGGGGTTATAAGGGAGGCCTGAAATTAATAATAGTGATATTCCGTTTCCTATTGCTTTTTCAGCAAATATGCACATAACAAAAGTTGTTTATTTTGTTATTTAGAGAAACTTTTTTTTTTATATACACTATCATCGTATACCGAAGTATAAGGCGTTATACGCTAAAAATTATAGCGGGAGACAACAATTTTATTTGGCACAAAAGACTCAACCGAACTAAATAAATATATATATATATATATATATATATATATATATATATATATATACACTATCATCGTATACCGAAGTATTCCTATTGGGGTTTCGACAAACATACACATAACAAAAGTTGTTTACTTTGTTATTTAAATTAACTGTTGTTGTATAAATTTCCCCAGGAACAATGTGTGGAGCAAGTAATTTGCGTAGAAATATTGATATGCTCAACACTTCTTTTGAAAATGAACTACCAAGTACCTCACCTGAAAAAATTAATTCAAATATATGTCAATATTTTTTCCTTAATAATTCAAATCTATGCATAATGCACATGAGACGGGAAATATGACAATATGCAGGCCAGTGAAGTCTTACATAAAAAGATAATTTTATTGTTAACAAATGCCAACAACGGGTACTAACCCTAAACACTGGAACGGGTAAATGTCAAAATATTGTGCAAAGTATAGCCTTGCCAAAAATATACCATCACCATTCAGCCTCAAATCAATTCCCGAGCGAAGCCGGGTATCTGAGCTAGTATATATATATATATATATATATATATATATATATATATATATATATATATATATATTTTTTTTTTTCCTTAAGAGAAATCAGCTATTGAGGTTCTGATCGTGACGCGAATTTCGAAAACTGTCTTGAAATTTCCGTTAGTCATAGATAATAAATACGAACATGACCTCCGTAAAAAAAATATACAAACACACACACACACACACACACACACACACACACATATATATATATATATATATATATACTAGCTCAGGTACCCGGCTTCGCCCGGGAATTCATTTGAGGCTGGGTGATGGTATTTTTTTGGCAAGGCATTACTTTGCGCAATATTTTGACATTTACCCGTCTCAGTGTTTAGGGTTTATACCCGTCATTGCATTGGATTTTTTTTAATAATAAAATTAAGTAAGACTTCACTGTCCTCCATATTGTCATATTTCCCGTCTCCTGTGCATCATGCATTGCTTTGAATTATTAAGGTCAAAATATTAACATAGATTTGAATTCATTTTTCAATGTGAGGTACCTGGTAGTTCATATTGGAAAGAATTGATGAGCATATCAATATTATACGCAAATTATTTGCTTCATACATTGTTCCCGGAAAAATATATAAAACATAAGTTACTCTAAATAACAAAGTAAACAACTTTTGTTATGTGCACGTTTGACGAAAATAAATAGACAATGAAATATCGCGAATTTTTATTTCAGGCCTCCCTTATAAGCCCCACTCTTGTTCTAACCTAAACATTTTAATATAGCTTATAATCATGGAAGTATTTATGCTAATTGACATACCGAGTTTTGTTAAGTTCGGTTCAATCGTTAGCGCCCAATAAAATAGTTGACTCCCGCTTTATTTTATAGTGTATATCTCTTATATATAGTGTATACATTGTTAACCTTTAAGTGGGTAGGCGGGGTGCTGACAGCACCCCAAGAAAGTTATTTAGTATTATTTATTACTTATAAGTTGATAATACTGCTGACATTTGTTTTAGCTTCTTATTTGTTATCTGCAAGTTGATTCATGTGGCTTTGAACATAAAGCACGCCTACTGGGAGTCGGCAGACGTGTCCGAACGTGTCAAAACCTGCAAGGGGTGCCCGCAACACCCCACCTACCCAGTTGTGTTACAGCCTCATTGCTCTCTACACCCCGCGCTTGTCACTCTGCAGTCAGTTTTGTGTCATCAGGTTACCCTTTTATTTTTAGCTTGGTGTTTTAACATGTCTTACAAGGAACAACAGCTCCGTATTCAGAAGTTGTTTCAACAGGTTTGTGACGAAGAAGAAGATGCTGCAGAATTTTCCGACTCGGACGACTGTGACTCGGATCATACTGAAGAAATGGATGAGGAGAGTGACAGCGAAGATGTACAATCTGTCCGAGGAAGGATGATAAAAAATCAAAATTTTATTGTTGTAAATGCCAACAGTTTATGTGCCTAAACCATATGAAAAATATATGTGAGAAATGTGTGGACTCAAGTCAATCTGCTCAGCCATTTTCTTGTGTTAAATAATTTTTTTATATACTTTATACATATTTTCTTGTGTTTATAATATAAACAGTATAATTCTATAAATGCATTATTATATGATATGTATTATTATAAATTTGATTGTATTTTTGATAAAATTTATCTATCGGGAATAACGTTTAAGTAACTTTTTGTGGATAGAAATTAAATAAATGTAATCATAAATGTTTTATATATTATTCTTTTTGGTTTTCCCTTCTATATGCTTCCTCTATTAATAGAAAAGGTTTTGCCCATTAAATATAAAATATAGAATGCATTAGTATGACTTTATGGGGAAAAAATGTTGGGGTGTTCACAGCACCCCACCTACCTAGTAGTGTCTCATCTAGGGACCTACCCAGTTAAAGGTTAAAAGACAAAAATGAATATCACAAAAGCTAAGGTACCCGGCGATGCCCGGGAAATCATTCTCGACTGGTATTTTGATCGTAAGACTTCAATGTGTTCAATTACACTTCCCTTCACAACGTAATGATTTTCCGAAATCGCCAACCCTGAAGGGTAACTTTTGGGGATTAATAGAATAGAAATTTTATTTTTGAAGGATAAATTAAAATATGTTCCTAATCTATCCCTCTACACTTTTTGACTCACCGTTTTCCAATAGTTCTAACCATAATCATGGGTAGCATTTATTACAATTAAATATCATCTATAATGAACATATATCCTTTCAAAAGCCAATCCGAGCTCACATAGTATAGGCAAAGTTTTGCAGGTATGATTATATTTGTAACAGTGAATCTCACTGGAAATTGCTTCCAGTAATGCCAGACGGGAAATAAGTAAACTCAATTAACTGGTTAGGCTCCCGTCATCTTCGCTCCCGCATGAGACTTCTCAACATTCTTCTACTTATATTAATGATGCAAAACATTATTTTATAATTTATCTACCGGATGGAATTAAATAATAGTGGTACCCTGAAAATATCATATCGAGTTTAAACGCACATTGTTTTTTGTTATAATGACATTACCATTAACGTTTAATTGTTATTATATTACACATTTGTTTCAATAACATCGAGGTACATTATACAAATTAAATAATGGATATGCTCTTATAGTTTATATTTCTATTGGAAATATAACAAATGGAATATTTGCCGAAAAACAAATAGAAAATAGAAAAAGCGAGTTTTTCCGTCACGCAGGGGCTGCGTAAACTAAGCAGATTTCCCACGAGAAGTTTTACAATAGAGAAATTTCAGAATAGAGAGCCGAACAGTTACGGTAACGCCCAGAACTAGCTCTTGACGGAAACTCACGACTAGACCCGAAGTTAGCCGATCTCATCTCAGAAGCTGAAAACAGAAAAATGCAAATATCTCGGTTAATATTCAAGATAGTGAATTAATGTATATAACAGTAATATACATTTAATTTGCAATAAGATTAGAATTATAGAAGTTTTCGATCCGACTTATGGTAACGGAGATATTTCGAATTTTCGAAAATCCTCCCTCCTAAACCCCCCGAAAAATTTCGAAAATCAAATAAATGTATATACCACTATTTATAGTAAATTTAATTTGCAATAAGATTGATTCTATATCATTTTTCGATCCGACGTATAGTAACGGAGATATTTCGAATTTTCGAAAATATTTTCCTCTATACCCCCCCTCCCTCTGGTCCGAATTCAACCATTCACATTTTTGATCTTTATTTTTACATAAAACGTTTAAATATGGAGTTTGGTTACGATCAAGCTAAAATTGCGACCGCTAGAGCGGTAACAGACAAATATATATATATATATATATATATATATATATATATATAATTTTGAACAGACCTCATTTTCGTCATCTCCTGGGTAGGATCGATGGACATTTGAAGAAATTTTTCGAAACTCACGTCATGAGTACGACCTCAATAGCTAATTTCCCTTAAGGGAAATCTGCTAAAAACCGATAAGTAGAAGGGTTGAGGGCTTAGGGCTGCAAACCATAAAGTATAAATAACTTGATTAGTATTTGAGTTACGAAAAAATGTACAGAACAACAATTGTAGACCATTAATAGTTTAACCGAATGAGTTTTATAACATTTTAAGATCCAAGTCATAATAACAGACATGTTCTGAATTTTCAACTCCACTCTCTAAACCCCCACTATTCCTCGTCCAATTTCACTAACAAATATTATCTTTAGTGTTAATAGAAAAGATTAAATATTGAGTATGGATCAAATTAACATTTTTGTTTCAGAACATAAAAACTTAACTGATAACGTCATCTGACAACGAATTTGCTTGTGTCCCGTATAATAAAGGTCCCTTGTAAACAATATTTGGTATAATAGCTTTGAATAAAGTGGTTCATAAGATAACTGCTGATTGTTGATATGGAATAAGAAGGACTTGGGGTTAACTTAAGGATAAAAACTAAAAAATCCAGATATCTCGATTAATATTCGTGATAGAGAAAATATGCATATTACAACATTCATAGGTAATTAAATCTATCTATATATATATAAAATTGTAACCTCTGTCTGTACATTGATTTTTTTCGCGAAATTTCACGATAACTTTTCGTTTCACATATCATAGACACCATAACTGCATTTTGTTTCTTTCGTGTATGTTTGTTTGTTTGTTTGTTTGTTTGTTTGTTTGTTTGTTTGTTTGTTTGTTTGTTACCTTTTCACGCATAAACGGCTGAACCGAATTTTATGAAACTTGGTATGTATATTACTACTAGCCCAACTTAGACTTTAGGCTATATTAATATTCTCTGAGACGAACAGGAGTGGGGGTTATAAGGGAGGCCTGAAATTAAAAATATCGATATTTCGTTTCCTATTGGTTTTTCGGCAAATATGAACATAACAAAAGTTGTTTATTTTGTAATTTAGAGTAACTTTTGTTATATGCACTTTTGCCGTATATGGAGGTATAAATGAGTTATACGCTAAAAACTATAGAGGGAATCCACAATTTTATTTGGCACAAAAGACTCAACCGAACTAAACCAAACCCGGTATGTGAATTAGTACTAACGCCTTCCTTATAAGAAACCATACTAACATTTCTAGGGACGGGCAGGAGTGGGGGTTATAAGGAAGGCCTGAAATTAAAAATAGCGATATTTCGTTTCCTATTGGATTTTCGGCAAATATGAACATAACAAAAGTTGTTTATTTTGTTATTTAGAGTAACTTTTGTAATACACACTTTTTTCGTATACCGAATTATAAACGAGATATACGCTAAAACCTATAGCGGAAGTGAACAATTTTATTAGGGACAAAAGACCCAACCGAACTAAACCATACTCGGTATGTGAATTAGCACTAACGCTTTTCTTATAACAAGCCATACTAACATTTCTAGGGAAGGGCAGGAGTGGGGGTTATAAGGGAGGCCTGAAATTAAATATAGTGATATTTCGTTTCCTATTGCTTTTTCTGCAAATATGCACATAACAAAAGTTGTTCATGTTGTTATTTAGAGTAACGTTTGTTATATGCACTTTTGCCGTATACGGAAGTATAAATGAGTTATACGCTAAAAACTATAGCGGGAGTCCACAATTTTATTTGGCACAAAAGACTCAACCGAACTAAACCAAACTCGGTATGTGAATTAGCACTAACGCTTTCCTTATAATAAGCCATACTAACATTTCTAGGGACGGGCAGGAGTGGGGGTTATAAGGGAGGTCTGAAATTAAAAATAGTGATTTCCTATGGGGGTTTCGGCAAATATGCACATAACAGAAGTTGTTTATTTTGTTATTTAGAGAAATTTGCTCAACACGGGGGCTCAACGGGAAATATGACAATATCCAGGACAGTGAAGTCTTACATAAAAAAATAATTTTATTATTAACAAATCCACAGAAACGACGGGTGTTAACCCTAAACACTGGGACGGGTAAATGTCAAAATATTGTGCAAAGTAAAGCCTTGCCAAAAATATACCATCACTATTCAGCCTCAAATGAATTCCCGAGCAAAGCCGGGTATCTGAGCTAGTATATATATAAAATTGTAACCTCTGTCTGTACATTGATTTTTTTCGCGAAATTTCACGATAACTTTTCGTTACACATGTCATAGACACCATAACTGCATTTTGTTTCTTTGGTGTCTGTTTGTTTGTTTGTTTGTTTATTTGTTTGTTTGTTTGTTTGTTTGTTACCTTTTCACGCATAAACGGCTGAACCGAATTTTATGAAACTTGGTATGTATTTTACTACTAACCCAACTTAGACTTTAGGCTATGTTAATATTCTCTGAGACAAACAGGAGTGGGGGTTATAAGGGAGAGCTGAAATTAAAAATAGCAATATTTCGTTTCCTAATGCATTTTCGGCAATTATGCACATAACAAAAGTTGTTTATTTTGTTATTTAGAGTAACTTTTGTTATATACACTTTTGTCGTATACCGAAGTTTAAATGCGTTATACGCTAAAAATTATAGCGGGAGTCCACAATATTATTTGCCAAAAAAGACTCAACCGAACTAAATAAAACTCGGTATGTGTATTAGCAGTGAGGCCTTCATTATAATAAGCGATACCAACATTTCTATGGACGGGCAGGAGTGGGGGTTATAAGGGAAGCCTGAAATTAAAAATAGCGATATTTCGTTTCCTATTCGTTTTTCGGCAAATATGTCCATAACAAAAGTTGTTTATTTTGTTATTTGGAGCAACTTTTGTTATATACACTTTTGTCGTATACCTAAGTATAAATGAGTTATACGTTAAAACTTTAGCTGGAGCCAACAAATTTATTGGGCACTAACGGCTGAACCGAACTTAACAAAACTCGGTATGTCAATTAGCATTAATTCTTCCATGATTATAAGTTATATTAAATTTTTTAGGTTCGAACGGGAGGGGGCTTATAAGGGAGGCCTGAAATAAAAATTCACCATATTTACATGTATAAGAGACGGGAAATATAAAAATATCGAAGACATTGAAGTCTTATCGAACAAATAATTCTATTATTAGCAAATCCACAGCAACGACGGGTATTAACCCTAAACACTGGGACGGGTAAATGTCAAAATATTGTGCAATGTAAAGCCTGCTAAAAAATACCATCACCATTCAGCCTCAAATGAATTCCCGGGCGAAGCCGGGTATCTGAGCTAGTGTTCAATAAGACCGGTTATGTACAATTTTTCATTCCGAGTTATAATAACGAGATATTTCAATTATTTTAATTTCTCCCCGTCTAGTAACTCCCTCCAACTCGAGCATTTTTTGGCAGTAACGAACATTATCTGGTCTTCACAGATGCCTCCAAAATTGAGCAGTCATCTTGAGGATGCTCGAGGATCATTGGGTACAGGGCAATGAAGTGCAGTATAAGCACTTTAAGTTCAGTTTTTACCGCTGAGTTGATGGCTATAAGCCAAGCTATAAACGATATAGAACGAATGCATCAAGAATCATTCGTAATCGCTACGGACTTATTCAGCTCGCCCCAAAGTCTTGCAAACCCGAAGTCACGATGTTACCTCACAGACCTAGTAAAAGGTCAAATACAAAGCTCAGGAAAAAACATACCACTTGTTTGGGTTCCCACACATTTTGGTTTGGAGGGTAAAGAAATGGCTGATTGGGAAGCTCTTAGTGCTCGAGAAGATGGAACTACAGTAATCTTCATCTCCCCAGATATTTGGAAACAAGAATTTCAAAAGCTCATATTTCAAAAGTGGAAGTCAGACTGGTCGAAAAAACATGGCAATAAACTCCGACAAATCCAAGAAATTACTGAGCGTTGGAATACTGCAAGTAGAAAAATCCGAAAACAGAAGGTTGTTCTTCCCGTGTCCGAATTGGGCACACAAAATTGACACCTAGTTATTTATTGAAAGGCTTATTCACACCAACCTACGATTGCTGTAATGTCCAGCTTACTGTCTCACATCTCCTAAATTGAAAAAAAGTTCGAACTTCCCAGAGCAGCTTTGTTCCAAGAAATAAAGATCCATCTACCACTAATGAATAGTAGATGCAGTATAATGTAATAAATAAATAAATAATATATTTTTATCTCTGGAATATGCTGGATGGTAGAGGAACCAATTGATAAAGATCAATAAGAAGGCCAAGTCCTCTGTCGTTTTTTAATATAATGCAGAGTGCACTTTCGGAGTCAACGCTCCATCCTCAGTGCCTGATTAAAGCTGTGTTGCCTGGGCGACTGGAGTCGCCCGGCAGTCGTGGTCCAGGCAACGCAGCTTTAATTAGGCACTGAGGATGGAGCATTGACTCCGAAAGTGCACTCTGCATTATATTAAAAAACAGTAGAGGACTTGGCCTTCTTATTGATCCTTATAAAATATTTTGGTACTTGTATATTATATCCACCACATTTTAGTTCCACTAGTTCCACGCTAGAGTCCGCTACTGTTTTAAGTAGTATGATTAATTGCCCACAAGGGAGGTTATACTTACCTTGTAACTTTCTACGGAATTATAATGATAAATAAAAGAAAACACAATTTTAAAAATAAAACATTTTATTCACATTTAGGCGGGAAATGTGTGGAAATACAATTTAAAATGCACTTAAATGTGTCTCCATTTCCTTTCCCATGGTGTTGTCGCCATATGAATTCTACCAAATAGGATTGAAGGTGATTACAAAATGGAATTTTACTTCCTTCGAACAAAGTGCCAATTCGAACGCCGACTTGCTCACCACACTTTCTTACATTACACTTCCAAAAAAGACTTTTTTTTCCACTATAAAGTTTCATACAATGTGATTTAGAACACTTTCTCCTGATAGCTAAAATATTCCTCTCCTATAAATATTTAACATCGTCTTCTTCAGTCGTTGGCAAATCCCAAAGAGGCATTTTTAAAGGACTAAGAAACTCTAAACAGCACAATAAACAGCAAATGCAAATAAACAGCAAACGCAACTATGACAAAAGATAACCTCATTAGCCTGGGAGATCTAGCGTCGCACTTCAGTAGCGCATTCTACCGTGGAACTAGTGGAACTAAAATGTGGTGGATATAATACACAAGTACCAATATTTTTCTTATTTCTTATAAGATTAAACATCGAGCTATTTAACAATCGAAAAAAAAATTATGCACCGTCATGAGCACAACCTCAATACTTGATTATCCTTAAAGGAAATCAACTAAAAGGGGAACTAAACACTTAACAGTTGTAAATAAATTGAATAAAATTAAATAAACAGTTTGTACGACAGACAAACTAGGTATATTTTATAAAGGATAATATCAAACGTGAGATATTCGCTGACACGGCTAACTTATACACGTTTGTTTGCCGAGACGCCTACCGGTCTAAGCCAGTTAGTACAGATACTGGTGTGAGTTGAATTGCTAGCACAAAGGGGCGGCTAGTTCAAAGGATTCTAACAGCTGGAGCAGTCAGGTAAATACTGAATTATCTCTCCGCCTTCATGAACTACAGCTGTTTGCAGCCAGTGGGCGTCTCTTATCGTCAAAACTAATAAGAGCCAAGAATAATTCCTAGTACAAACATTTTGAAACACATGAAATTAATTTAAACTTCCAAGTGGATAAATGTTAATGGAAATTCTATTTAATCACTATTTATTTGAAAGAATACTTATCCCCTAACATGCTGAGAGTGAAACCCCTGTTTCCAGGAAATCTAGTCCGGTACTCTACTATGTATGTTACAGTTACGACTACCGACCCTTAAAAAAAAAAAGAAAAAAAAAATCCGTTTCGCAGAGCTGTGTTAATTAAACAGATTTTCCACGTGCGTCACATATTTGCATTTATCTCAAAACGTAAAAGTTGGATAAGAACATTAATTAATATTTAGGATTCAAATAATATGCTTTATTATATAACAGCTTATAGTAAAATGTGACTCGAGTAGGAGTCGGGGGTTATTGAAACCCAAAAACTAATAAATGCAAATATCTTGGTTAATAATCAAGATAGTAAAAACGTTCAAAAAATGATAATATTTATAAAACTTAAGATTTTCAATAAGATTGCTTCTATACTATTTTTCGATCTGACGCATAATAACGGAAATATTAAGAATTTTCGAAATACTCCCCCTCTAAACTCCTTCCCCTCCCCTCTCCGATTTCAGCGATTAACAAACTTAATGTTTATTTAAAACGTTTAAATACCGAGTTTGGAAACAAAACTTGATACCGCTAGAGCGTTAACCCTCCGTTTGTATATATATATATATATATATATATATATATATATATATATATATATACAAAGTAGTACCTGTACTTTCTAGCCCTGAAGAAGAGAAAATAAATATTCTCGAAATATTGGAATGAATATATATATATTTGGTGTTGTTGTTTTTTGGAGTCTTGGTCAGTGTTGGTGAAAAAATCTTAGTTCATTCCAATATTTCAAGAATATTTATTTGCTCTTCTTCAGGGCTAGTAAGTACAGGTACTACTATATATACATATATATATATATATATATATATATATATATATATATTCCACATTGTTATTAGAGTGTAACAGATAGTGTTTGTGTTAATTCTACTTACCAAGACTAAAGATACTTAAAAACTATTGTACAGCATTATTGTACCACTGTTTATATTAGGAATACTAAGTATAACCTTCCCAAGTCTGTTATAACTATGACTCCACTCTTCGGTTCTGGACCAAGACTCCAAAAATCACCAACACCATATATAAATATATATATATATAACCTGGTATATATATATATATATATATATATATATATATATATATATATATATATATACTAGCCAAGGTACCCGGCTTTGCGGATATCATTTGAGGCGGAAAGATTCTATTTTGTTTTTGGTAATGCTTCCTCTTGTACAACTGCACTTCCCCTCTAAAGGCATTTTTCCGGAAGGCTCAGTTGGGCGACTTATGGAAAAAAAATTAGACTTGAAGGATAAATGAAAATAAATCTCTAATCATCCCCTCTCCAGTTTGAACAGTGAATATTTCAAATCATAATCATGGGTAGCATTTATTATTATTAAAAATCATCTATATTGTACGTATTTTCTGTATACAATCTAGCTAATGTACCCGGCGATGCACTGGAAATCATCATTGACTGGCAAATGATGGTATTTTTTATAGAAAAAAGATGAAAAACCAATGGGAATCGGAATATCGCAATTTTTCATGTCAGGCCTCCCTCATAACCCCACTCCCGTTTGGAGTTAAAAATTTTAATATATCTCATAATCATGGAAGAATTAATGCTAATTCACATACAGAGTTTGGTTCAATCGTTAGTGCACAACAAAATTGTTGGCACCCGTTATAGTTTTTAGTGTTTATCTCGTTTATACTTTGTTATATGACAAAAGTTAATACATCAAAAGTTACTTTAAATAACAAAATAAACAACTTTTGTCATGTACATATTTGCAGAAAACCCAATAGAAAACGAAATAACGCTATTTTAAATTCAGGCCTTCCCTACAACCCCCACTTCTGCCCGTCCCTAGAAATGTTGGTTTGGCTTATTATAATGAAAGCGTTAGTGCTAATACACATACCGAGTTTGGTTTAGTTCGGTTGAGTTATTTGTGCCAAATAAAATTGTTGACTTCCGCAGTAGTTTTTAACATATAACTCATTTATACTTAGGTATACGACAAAAGTTTATATAACAAAAGATACTCCTAATAACAAAATAAACTTTTGTTTATGTGGATTATTGCCGAAAATTCATTAGGAAACGAAATATCATATCTATCTATTTTTATCCACAAATATCTATTTTAGTTTTATTTATAAATATCTATTTTTAATTTCAGTTCTCTCTTATAACCCCCACTCCTGTTCGTCTCAGAGAATATTAACATAGCCTAAAGTCTAATGTGTGCCAGTAGTAATGTACATACCAAGTTTCATAAAATTCAATTCAGCCGTTTATGCGTGAAAAGGTAACAAACAAACAAATAAACAAACAAACACACGCGGAAGAAACAAAAGTCCGTCACGCAGGGGCTGCGTAAACTAAGCAGATTTCCCTCGTGAAGTTCAGTAATAGATAAATATACATCTATAACTTGAATTTCTACTTATCTAGTAATTGAAATTTTTTGTAAACAATACTTCAAATTTATGTTGGGCGTGAGATAATTGATAATAGCCAACATGATATTTTACATTTCATTTTGTTATATACATTTAATAATTATTTATTTACATATGATCATTATTAGTTATTTAATGGAGTTGTATTTCGTCCTATATTTATTGTAGAATATTATGAAAGTTATATTATTTATAAACCTTGGAGGTTATATGTTTGACCATACGTAATCCTTCCTTATCTAACTAATTATGGCTATTGCTATGTCCTCATATTCTATACTTTATGATAATAATGAACTACAAAATGGAGACCTTCAGGTTTCAAACAATTAGTATTATGTAAACAACGTTTCATTCCAAATGGACATATTCAAAATCTAAAAGTAAAGCTATTTTCCTTTGTCTAGCTAAATGCATATATTAAAGATAGGAATAAATTAATAAAATCTGTACTAAGCGTTTTTCACCAAAGAGGTGAGTTGAGGGGCTTGGTGCTGAAACGGTGTAACCCACAAGTTTCCTGTTTTTAGAAAGAATGAGTAAAAGTTAACCCTAGAATACTAAACCTTCGTCGGTTTGACGACTAAGATCAAACAATTCTTGGTAAAACCCTTTCAGGTAGCGGTAGGAGGTTCAACACTCAGCAGTGCTTCCCCCCACTCAGTAGCCCTTGAACCGTAATAGTGAAAGGATCACTGCTTGAGTTTGATTATAACCAGGTAAGTTTAAACGAAATTTACATCGTCAGTTAGACTAAGGTTTAGGATTAAAAGTAGAAATTTGTTCGACGTTTCGTCGAAGGATTAGTAATAATGAATGTACGTCGGTTCAGTAATACAAAAAGGTTATTATTGCTTTGCCTATAATTCTGCTTTCATTATTCCATATTTCATTTACATTTTGACTCAAATTTTAGTCTTTTAGCCAGGACAACACTGGAATGTGAAAGAAAGGATCGATGTAGTCATAGGTCCTTTGCCTTCTGTTTCAGGGGTGGAAGTGGTCTCAAACAAAATACAAAAAAAGAGAAGAATATGTTCAAAGTGCGACTACAAATTGCGTAGGATGACCAAGGTATCGTGCGTGAAATGTTCCTCGGCCATTTGTGGTGAACATCAAGTCGTGTTGTGTCAAATATGTTCAAAAAATTGACAAGTAATTATAAATTTTTAATATTATTTATTTTATTATAAGAGTGATCTTGGTCTTTTTATTTGTTTTAAATTAGACAGCTTTAGTTACATAGATTCAGTTGTTCGTTATCATATTCTCATGTGTATCAGAAAGAATTTTTACGTAATTCAGCTTTGTAATAATTTTTTTTTCATGTTTTCTTTTGTGCATATTGTTTTTATTTTTTTGTATATGTACGATATTTTAATATTTAAACAATAAAAGGTTAAATTAATCATTATTTGTCTATCATGATTCCTTTACAGCTCCCAAAATTGCAATTTTTGTTCCAGTAGTCACAATGACGAAAATTTAGTAATAAAGTACTTGAATTGAGGTTTTGTATTCTAGGATTAAAGAAACCGTATAAATCAACTATTACTGGTACAAAAATTGTTCTTTGTACTTGGAGTGATATTAGTAAATGTAAATTTTTGCTGTGTACATGAACTAAAAAATTGTATTTTCAGTGCTAAAATTCTGGGTTACACCATATTTCCTCCAAGAAAAATTTGAAACTTTATTGGTGTATTCCATATTTTTGTATTTTTATACGTAATTTTTGCTCTCTTTGAACAAAATGAAGAATGAAGTAACCTACATTGTCATAATTTTAAGAAAAATGGTGGAAATAACACTATTTAAATTAAATAAAAGGCATGTATTAAAGAAAATAAACAAACATGGAATGCAAAGTACAACTTCTTTCTTTACTGACATTAGTAAATAATGTAACATTTTAAGGTAATATTAGAAAAATGTCTAGTCTAATGTATAGTGGGTTACAACAATTTTGCACTCAATTAATTTCAAAATAGTTGTCTACAAGTTACACCACTAATGGTTTATTCCTGAATGGCACCTGAAAGAAGTACAAAAGTGATAGGCTATAAAAACAATATAATGAAGTAACAAAAACAAAAACAAATATAAAGAAATGGACATTTGTGTGTTACACCGTTTCTGCACCAAACCCCTTAGTTGACATTGGGCTTTTCTCTTCTTATTGACGATTTTTCTTGAATTTCTAATTAATTTAATTTATTCTGATATAATAAAGTATGCGCTCCAGCTGAATGATAATGTCTGTCATATTAGCAGATTTCCCTTAAGGGAAATCAACTATTGAGGTTGTACTCATGACGGATTTTTCGAAATTTTTCTTCAAATGTCCATCGATCCTACCCAAGAGATGACGAAAATGATGTCCGTTCAAAACTGTATATATATATACATATATATATATATATATATATATATATATATATATATATATATATATATATATATATATATGTCTGTTACCGCTCTAGCGGTCGCAATTTTTGTTTGATCGTTACCAAACTCGATATTTAGTCATTTTATGTAAAAGGAAAGATCAAGTTCGTTAATGGCTGAAATTGGACCAGTGGGAGGGGGGGTTTAGAAGGGAGAATTTTCGAAAATTCAAAATATCTCCGTTACTGTAGGACGGACCGAAAAATTGTACAGAATCAATCTTATTGCAAATAAAATTTACTATAAATATTGTTATATACATTTTTTCTCTATCTTGAATATTAACCGAGATATTTGCATTTGTATTCTGCGTGTGGTCACCAGTAGGCTATGTTCGGACTTTCCGCCGAGAGCTCTGGAGGCCTTTTCCATAACTATTCGTCCCTCGTGAATAGGTTTAGAGGTTAGGTTAACTGTTTTTGTGGCTAGAAACTACTGGGTTATTACTCCCTAAATAATGTTTTAGGTTTAGAGGTTTCTTACTACTACAGTTGTTATTAGGCAGATTTCTCTATTGTAAAACTTAACGTGGGAAATCTGCTTAGTTTACGCAGCCCCTGCGTGACGGACTTTTTTTTGTTACTATTGCATATGCCCTTTTAAATTGCCAAATTACGTCATCAGTTTTCAATGCTGCAATTTTGATAATAACAGAGCTTTGAATAATTGAAATGAGTGCAAAAGTTAACGACTAATATAAGCTGAAATGAGAGACACTATAGTTCATGACAATTCTAGGAACACATAAAATTAATTTCTGAGTTCATAAAACTGACAAACCTAGTAAAACGATTTCTTTTGATGCAAGTTTCGTTCATTACTTAACACAGTCGAAATTGACGAGATACATTGAGATGCAAAGAAATAACTGAATTATATTCTATAAAAAAACATTAACGTATGCAAATGTATTGACAGCTGACATTGGCACAATCCGGCTACAATTATCATCTCCTATTGGTACATTATGGAATAAAAAACAATAATAAAATATCATATATCTAATGAGAATCAAGATTAAAATTTCCATCACTCGCGATGTGTAAACTAAGCAGATTTTCTAGCAGCTTCAATTCTACGCTTATTACGTCATTACTCATATTATTATCTTATAAAAAGTACCCTAAGTAAACTGGAGTTAAAATTTAAAATGAACATTAGATGGTTATTGATATAGTTGGTTTCTTTAAAAGTCGCAAGTGTTGAAGTGGTGGAAAATGATAGTTGAATATAATATAATTCCGTCACGCATGGGCTGCGTAAACTAAGCAGACTTCCCATGTGAAGTTTTACAATAGAGAAATCTGCATACTGGTAACACAATACCTATGTAAGTTTTAACAACAGTGCTTATTAAAAAAGAAAAACACAGCCAACCGATTCATAATATTAAAGTGCTAATTTACAGGCAAATTTGAATTGGGAAAGATGAAATGTCGCTTCATTAAAATGAAAGTCATACTTTCTTTTTCTTCGGATTAGCTGAACCAATTTCCTTTTAAATACTGAACGAAATTGAAAAAAAGGAATGACATTTTTCACTTTGGAGCGACCAAACCAATTTAGATGTTATCTCTCAATTATTTATTTTCTTTGAATACAAATGGCTTCAATTATTTAGACTCAAGTATTCTCCAAGTACTGACTACTTCACTTGTTATTTCACAAATAAAAATACTTAGATAATGCAAACTACATTTCTTTGATTTATTTAAAAGAAAAGAAAAATTATATAGTCCCTTTAGGAAAACAATCAAATGATAAGAGCAGATTTTTGGTTCTTATAAGTTTTTTACTTCAGGATTGAATTAAATGCTGTTCCAATGTTGACTCTTACGCTAATCCATTTTGATTTCACTTTACTGTAAAGGGGGGAAAAAACTACTAAAATGTAATTTAGTTCTGATGTACCATTTTCACTTATAAACATCTGTATATTTCTCATTTTCTTTCTTTCATGTTCTAGAAAGTTTGGTGAGTTTGTCCCACGTTAGATACTCTTCAGACCTCTCAAATTATGTGATATTACGTTTTTATAAACTAAGGATTTTGTTCAAATTTTTTTACCCCAAAGTTTTTGTATTTTACGAAAAAAAAACGTTCAACCCCATAATGAGAATATTATACTGATGTTATTCATTAAGCAACTTCAGGGACAATTTTATGTTGTTGTTTTTTAAAGACACTTATTTTTAATAGTTAATTCTAGCAGTGCAGTTCTTAGTGTAAATATGTTCACTTTTTAAATGTTTACTAGCTATGTATGATTTTAAGTAATGAATGACATCTCTCGTTTTTCTGTGATATTTATTCTGAATTATTATCTATTGAAGTCGTACTCATGACACGATTTTCGAAAATTTTCTTCAAATGTCCATCGATCCTACTCAGGAGATATTTGTCTGTTAACGCTCTAGCGGTCGCAATTTTTGATGGATCGTTACGAAACTCGATATTTAAACGTTTTACATAAAAAAAACAGATCAAGTTCGTTAATGGCTGAAATCGGACCCGTGGAAGGGGGGGTTTAGAGGGGGTATTTTCGAAAATTCGAAATATTTCCGTTTCCATACGTCGGATCAAAACATTGTATAGCACCAATCTTATTGAAAATTAAATTTACTATAACTATTGTTCTATACATGTATTCTCTATCTTGAATATTAACCCAGATATTTACATTTTAATTAAATTTTGGCAGATAACGGACGGCTGAATTTCGGCTCTCTTTGGAGATTTGTCAATTGTATAACTTCACGTGGGAAATCCGCTTAGTTTAAGCAGCCCCTGCGTGACGGACTTTCTTCCTTTTTTAGCAGATTTCCCATAAGGGAAATCAACTATTGAGTTCGCTCTCATGACGCGATTTTTGAAAAATTTTTATTCAAATGTCCATCGATCCTACCCAAGAGATGACGGAAATGAGGTCCCTTGAAAATGATATATATATATATATATATATATATATATATATATATATATATTTATAGGATTTCCCACGTGAAGTTATACAATAGAGAAATCTCCAAACGAGAGCTGAACAGTTACGGCAATTCTCTATTGTATAATTTCACGTGGGAAATCCTATAAATATTTATATAAATATCATTTTGAACGGACCTCATTTTCGTCATCTCCTGATTAGGATCGATGGACGTTTGAAGAAAATTTTCGAAAATCGTGTCATGAGTACGACTTCAATAGACAATAATTCAGAATAAATATCACAGAAAAACGAGAGATGTCATTCATTACTTAAAATCATACTTAGCTAGTAAACATTTAAAAAGTAAACATATTTACACTAACAACTGCACTGCTAGAATTAACTATTAAAAAGAAGTGGGGCTCAGGTTAGCCATGCGAGTTAAAGCGTTGACCTTTATCTCACATGGTAAACCTAGAGTGGCGAGTTCGATTCTCGCCTGGGCAAGGGAAATTATTTAGTGACGAAATTCATTAAATAACGTCCTAAAATCTCACCCTGGCTAGAAAGGGGTGGTAACCTGTAGATAACCCGTCCCGATTAGCCTAAGTTGCAAAAAGTGGACGTTAATAAATTAATAAAATTAAAAAGAAGTGGCTTTAAAAAACAACAACATAAAATTGTCCCTGAAGTTACTTAATGAATAAAATCAGTATGATATTCTCATTCTGGGGTTGAACGTTTTTTTTTCGTAAATCACAAAAACTCTGGGGTAAAAACGATTAGAACAAAATCCTAAGTTTATAAAAACGCATTTTTATGAAGTCTGTGGTCGGGTATAGTTCGGATTAGGTCGGCCGTCTCCGTAACTGATCGGCTCAAGTGGAAGCTTCTTCTAACCTTACCTGTCGTTTCTAACCTTACCTTACCTTCATTAGTTTGTGTGATTTATGCAAATACGTTCTGTTCGTCCGCCCCGGCCGCTTCTTTTGTTCTTGGACTACTAAAATTTGAGTTATTAAAATATAAATTATTCTTACAATTCAGAAGCCATTTCAGTTGGGAATTTATTTTAATTAACTGAAAGATTTCTCATTACCGTTTGTATTTAATCATGGTGGTGTTGTGTTACCACTATGCAGATTTCTCTATTGTAAAACTTCACATGGGAAATCTGCTTAGTTTACGCAGCCCCTGAGTGACGGACTTTTTTTTTTTCAAGTTAAGATTGGTGAAAATTCGAAATATCTCCGTTACTATATGTCGGATCGAAAATTGTACAGAATCAATCTTATTGCAAATGAAATTTACTATAAATATTGTTATATACATTTATTCTCTATCTTGAATATTAACCGAGATATTTGCATTTTTATTAAGTGTAACGGACGAGCTATGGTTCCCGCCGAAAGCTAGTTCGGCCGTTTCCGTAACTCATCGGCACTCGTATGGAGATTTCTTTATTGTATAACTTTACGTGGGAAATCTGCTTAGTTTACGCAGCCCCTGCGTGAAGGACTTTTTCGTCATCTCCAGTGTAGGATCAATCAGCATTTGAAATAATGTTTCGAATATAACGTCATGTGCCACCTCAATAGCCATACGGGAATGTGCTAAATAAAATATTAACATTCTCATGTTCAATTTGAAAAATGTAACGCGTATTGTTATCCTTTGTACAATAGTTGAACAAATTTATTTCTCGAACAAATATATATTTTTTAGGACTTTCTACTGTCAAGTATTAAAATTTGATTGAGTTATGAAAATGGTTTATCTGGTGTGTTAATAGTGTTCAGAGTTAGTGAGTCGGTGTGACGGGTGGGATCAGATATTCCCGTGATATATTCCAGGCTAAATGACACATGGATCCCGGCTTCCTCTCTCCTATCTCTCTGATATGTATCGCCATTATTCGGAGAAAGGCAGGAATCGGAGAACTGCTATCAAATATAGTTCTCCGTGATTTAACTCGGACCAAGGAAATCGAAACTGTCTGTTTTCCAGTCGTTGAGAAGAATATTGAAAATATAAAAATATATTTGGGCCGAACTGTCAATCCCAACACAGCTAATAAGTCGGTCACGCAGAGGCTGCGCCAACTAAGCAGATTTCATTCAGATGAGTGTCAGAGGGTGGGTATCTGCAGAACGAAGATTTTTATTTTTGAAGTGAAAACTTCTTTAGGCACGTTGTGCACCCCGTAAGGAACCATTTGCGGGAGAGGAAAAAAGTAGGAACCACTATCTATCTACCATTTTTACTTTCATAGATATTTTAATCCGAAGTTTAAATAAATTCGAATATTTAAATAAATTCGAATCAAAACTGTTTGTATCCTACTTTAGCTACCATATACCGATTGTATCAGTTTTAGAAATTGGTGATGATGCTGGCAGTGATGATGGTGCAAGAGTTGTTGAAATTATGGATAGAAATTGATTTTTCTGAGTGTACTTAACTTATTTTTGTAAAGCATTTATAATAATTCTGAAATGTAATTTTTTTCTTTTATGTAAAATACCTGAAATAATTATGTATTGTATTTTATATTGATAAATAAAACAATTCGTGGTACATTATTTTTTTTTATCACTATTATTTTTGTCATTTCATTTTTTCATGTAAAATAGAACATAACTGTTACTTATTGATAAATAACTAAAAATATTTTTAAAATAAGACTTCGTAAAAAAAATTTCTCAGCAATGCCAAAATTGAGCGATCAAAGCTAAAGGAGTTTTCACTTCTACCGGCAGTCCCCTGACTGCTTTTTTTATTTTATTCAAGTAGATACTCAATTTCCTCACGATGCATAGTAGCTGCCAGAGAGGATGACGGATATAAGCCAATCGCCAACAAAGCGAAATAGAATCTAAATTCCTACCTCGGGTATGATCTTATGTTATTTATCAAAGCCAAATTTGTGCTTTACTATGGCTAATTTGGTTCTTAACAGGTTACAAGCATGTTTTAGGAATGGTGGGGCTAAGGATTTTCTCTATTGAGTTCGCCAGTAACTAAATTCCAAATGCCCAGGCGGAAATCCAGTCTAGGTTTACCAAGTGAGATTATGACACACATTATTAACACAAGTTGCTTACCTGTGCCGTCTCTCGTGGTTTGAACTAGACACCTCAAGTAATCTCATGCTTATTCCAAAGATTGTGTTGTTGTTTGCAATACGAAAATGTTATATCTCAATATCTATTATCCTAGATATAGTGTGTGTGTAAGACAAAAGTGTAAAATAATTTTTAGCAGATTTCCCTTAAGGGAAATCAGCTATTGAGGTTGTACTAATGACGAAATTTTCGAACTTTTTCTTCAAATGTCCATCGATCCGACCTAGTAGATGACGAAAATGAAGTCCGTTCAAAACTGTGTATATATATATATATATATATATATATATATATATATATATATATATATATATAAATATATATATATCTATATATTTGTCTGTTACGCAATTTTTGTATGATCAGTACCAAACTCGATATTTAGTCATTTTATGTAAAAAGAAAGATTAAGTTAGTTAACGGCTGAAATCGGACCAGTGGGAGGGGGGGGGGGGTTAGAGGGGAGGATTTTTGAAAATTCGAAATATCTCCGTTACTATACGTCGGATCGAAAAAATGTACAGAATCAATCTTATTGGAAATTAAATTTACTATAAATATTGTTATATACATTTATTCTCTATCTTGAATATTAACCGAGATATTTGCATTTTTATGAAGTCTGTGGTCGGGTATAGTTCGGATTAGGTCGGCCATTTCCACCAGTACTCGGCTCAGGTGGAAGCATCTTCTAACCTTACCTGTCATTTCTAACCTTACCTTACCTTCGTTAATTTGTGAGATGTATGCAAATACGTTCTGTTCATCCGCCCTCCACCCCCCCTTCTTTAGTTCTTGGACTACTAAAATTTGAGTTATTAAAATATAAATTATTCTTACAATTCAGAAGCCGTTTCAGTTGGGAATTTATTTTAATTAACTGAAAGATTTCTCATTACCGTTTGTATTTAATCACGGTGGTATTGTGTCACCAGTATGGAGATTTCTCTATTGTAAAACTTCACATGGGGAAATCTGCTTAGTTTACGCAGCCCCTGCGTGACGGGCTTCGTTTTTTTAACCTTTGCCTTGGACTCTTTCATTCCATCCTCATTCCAGAATCTAATCGCAAAATCTATAGTTTTACATAGTTTTAATTTAACGCTTCCTCAAATTTATATCGCTATATTTTATTGTTCTAAATAACTTTGAAGACATTTTCATTTAATTTAATATTTTAAATTTATGAATGAATGCTAAACGATACTCAGTGTCATCGTCATGTAGTCGAGGGACCCGAAATGACGGAGATACACTCTACCGCAAAAAAAAACCGGACACTTAGATTTAGTCTTATAATTTTGTTAAATACTTAATATATATGTATATTAATCTTTTTAATTAAAATAATTGCATTATCTATAGGTTATTTAAACAAAATTTGCCAAAAGTGAATAATTTTTATTGATTATTTACACACAAATACAAAATAAAAAAAAAGAATAAGATAAATTAACTCATTTAAAAAAAAAAATGATTCTTCATTTTTATTACAGTGAATGGTAGACTTCGCTACCCTAAGCGTTTCGGCAATGTAACGTAAGCTCCGGCCTTCCATCTAAGTTTGAAAGACCCATTATTCTGGACCAAAATAAAAATAAAACATTAATTAAAGAAAATGCTCGGTTAGTAATTAAAGATGTTTAAATGTGCGAAAAACTACTTACAGTTTAGAATAGATCAACGTCACGACAAATAAATCTAATCTGAGTTTTATCTAATTGTTTACTAATCCTGAAGGGATTAGTTCACTGGACTTAGACTCTAAATTCTCTGTAATAACTAGAATAACCACATAAAGAAAATTGCTGAAAACTAGCTTTTAATACGACAAAAATGAAGTGTCCGGTTTTTTTTTTTTGCGGTGGAGTGTATTATGAATTACCTCCACTTTAACCCCCCTCCCTGCCACTGACCAATTTCAGAAATTGATAAATTTGATGTTTAGTTTTACAAGAAACGAGTTTGATAGTATTTAATGGACCGCATTTTCGTCATCTCCTGGTTAGGATCGACGGACTTTGTAAGAAATTGTTTGAAAATCCTGTGAAGAGCACAATCTCTACAGCTGATTTATCTCAAGGGAATTGGCTACCTGAAGAGGGAAATTGAGAGGACGATTTAAAACACTCCATCTCCAGGTATATAGTTTACTCCAACAAAAGTGACCTTAGCTCCCTCTCCGAAATAATAACAATATGTCTGTACCAACATGCAAACATCCGTCACACACAAACACAAACAACCGACTTTGACTGAGACATAAACAACCCTGCCCGAACACATACCTAAATATTGCTAGACAGGCTAAAACGTAAAAAAACTTTGAGTGAATAACTGAAAACACAATGGAAGCTTGCTAAAAAACGAGTTTACACAGTGGGACTTTGACGAGCTGGATTATAGTGTTGACTGAAATGGATAAATATGGCGCATGGTACACATCAAATAAACATTTTCGTCGCAAGAACACATTTCCATGTATCTCACATAATAAAGGTCTCTTGAAATTTTTACTTGGTATTAGCTGATTTCCCTTAAGGGGAATTTTCGACATTTTTCTTCAAATGTCCATTGATCCTACCTAGTAGATGACGAAAATGAGGTCCGTTCAAAACTGTATATATATATATGTCTGTTACCGCTCTAGCGGTCGCAATTTTTGTTTGATCGTTACTAAACTCGATATTTAGTCGTTTTATGTAAAATGAAAGATCAAGTTCGTTAACAGCTGAAATCGGACCAGTGGGAGGGGGGGTTTAGAGGGGAGGATTTTCGAAAATTCGAAATATCTCCGTTACTATACGTCGGATCGAAACATTGTACAGAATCAATCTTATTGCAAATTAAATTTACTATAAATGTTGTTATATACATTTGTTCCCTATCTTGAATATTAACCGAGATATTTGCATTTTTATTAAATTTGGGCCGATAACGGATTTTTGAATTTCCAGCAAAAAGCTAGTTCGGCCCTTTGCCGTAACTGTTCGTCTCTCGTATGGAGATTTCTCTATTGTAAAACTTCACGTGGGAAATCTGCTTAGTTTACGCAGCCCCTGCGTGACGGACTTTTTAAGCTTAGAATAACCTGGTTAATGATATAAGAGCTTATTGTTAATATGACAGGAGAAGGAGTGGGGGTTTGCTGATGGCTGAAAACTAAAGCATCTAAATATCTCGGTTAATATTCAGGATAGAGAAAATCTGTATATAATAGCATTTTAAGGTAATTAAATGTAAAACATGATTCATTCTAATCACGTTTTCACTTTGACTCATAATAGTGGAGATAATTTGAAATTTTACAATTCTCCCCCTCTAAAACTTAAATTCCCACTGGTCCGATTTAAGCCATTAATGATCTTGATCTTTTGTTTTGCATAAAACATTTATGTATAGAATTTCATAACGATGAAGAAAATAACGACCACTAAAGAGTGGCAGAAGTATTTCGTATCATAAGTACAACTTCAGTAACTGTTAATATTCTGATGTCAACACCACATGGAATAAAAATATTGATCTGATTACATTTATGTATTTAAGGATTAATGAGGAAGTGAATCAAATTTTAATATTTTTAGCAGATTTCCCCTTTTTTTCTAGATTTATGGAATATACATATAGACACCGATACTTTTCAATGCGTTCACTGAGGGCTAAGACGGATAATTTCATTTAACTAAGAACACAAAAAATTTTAACGAATGCAAAAATTTCTTTTAGCAGATTTCCCTTCAGGGAAAACAGCTATTGAGGTTGTACTCATGACGGAATTTTCGACATTTTTCTTCAAATGTCCATCGATCCTACTTAGTAGATGACGAAAATGAGGTCCATTCAAAACTGTATATATATATATATATATATATATATATATATATATATATATATATATATATATATGTCTGTTACCGCTCTAGCGGTCGCAATTTTTGTTTGATCGTTACGAAACTCAAAATTTAATCGTTTTATGTAAAAAGAAAGATCAAGTTCGTTAACGGCTGAAATCGGACCAGTGGGAGGGGGGGGGGTATAGAGGGGAGGATTTTCGAAAAATCGAAATATCTCCGTTACTATACGTTGGATCGAAAAATTGTATAAAATCATTCTTATTGCAAATTAAATTTACTACAAATATTGTTATATACATATTTTCCGTATAATGAGTATTAACGGAGATATTTCTATTTTTTGTAATGAGTTCCGCTTTCAGTAATCCCCTACTCCTACTAGGGACATATTAATAATAAGCTGATATCTAATGAACCACCTCATTATTAGGTTAAATACAAAATATTGTTTTCAACAAAGCTTTATTTTAGGAGGTACAAACAAATACGTTCTGTTGACCCCCCCCCCCCCTTTTTCTTGGACTACAAAAATTTGAGTGATTGAGATAGAAATTATTTTGATTCATTTCAAATTACTCCACTAACTATAATAAATAGTTTCCAATAAAATTAATATTTTATATTCAGATATATTTCTTTAATTGTTTGTTTTTCCGGTCTATCTATCGATACTGCACTACAAGGTTGGCTAATCGGTTTGTTTACAATCCAGCCGTATTACGTTGTAGGGACTATCAACTTATATTGTGAATTCACTGAAAGATTTCTCATTGCCGTTTGTAATTATTCACTAATATTCATGGAAGTGTTACTTGTATGTTTATTTATCTATTGTAAACCTTCGCTGGCAAACCTGCTTGTTTCTTAATCATGTGAAAATCTCATAACCGTCTGAATCGTATTTTGCCCCCCCCCCCTTTCTATTTTCTTCAAAGGTTCTTACCATTTGACTTGCCCTTTATTTGTTTACTTAATATTCACAGCAGTATTAAGTCTTACAAATAATGGATATTCTGTGGTACTATTTAGTGTTGGTGTAATAAGTGTTCAGAGTGCTGCTATCATTAACGGTAAGTCCATCTTTTGTGTTCTTGTTGTTTTTTGAGATTGAATTATTTTTAATTTAATCTCGGAGCCTAACGGACGAGAGTTACTTTCCCGCCAAAAGCTAGTTCGGCCATTTCTTTGACTGGCTCTGCTCTCGTGAAATTTCTCTATTGTAAAGCCTCACGTGGGAAATCTGCTTAGTTTACGCAGCCCCTGCGTGACGGACTTTTTCTTGTAAATATGTTCTTGGGGGTAATTATTGTAAGTTCATTCAAGTTGTTACTGTTGATCAAGCTCAAATATTCATATTTATGATTCTAATTTTTCATATAACTCATATCACTTTGATCTGCCGCTAATTCTAACATGACTGGTAATCTAGCTGAGACAGTAAGCATTGCCTGTGAGCTAGCTGTCCCTTTGACGGCACACACACTTCAATCAAAGATAGATTCACAGCTGTGATTGGTTGGCATGGCAATGCACCACTGATTAATCTATATATTGCCACCTAATTGTTGATTAAACCACCTTACAGCACATATTTGCCCCAGTATGCATAACCTTGAAGCACTAACCTCTCAATCAGGCAGTCCAATGCTTTCATTAGAATTCAAAATGTTTAATGGGACGATGTTAGCAGATTTACTCTGAGGGAAATCTGCAATTGTGGGAGTACTCATGACGCGATTTTTATATATTATCGCTCTAGCGGTCATAATTAGCAGATTTCCTTTAACGGAAATCAGCTATTGAGGTCGTACTCATAATGGGAGTTTTGAAAAATTTCCTCAAATGTCCATCGATCCTACCCAGGAGATGACGAAAATAAGGTCCGTTCAAAATTATATATATTTGTCTGTTAACGCTCTAGCGGTCGCAATTTTTGTTTGATCGTCACCAAATCTGCTGAAATCGGACCAGTGGGAGGGTGGGGGGGGGTTTAAAGGGGGGATTTTTGAAAATTCAAAATATCTCCGTTATTATGAGTCGGATCGAAAAATTGTACAGAACCAATCTTATTGTAAATTAAATTCACTATAAATATTAACATATACATTTTTTCTCTATCTTGAATATTAACAGAGATATTTGCATTTGTATTATGTGTGTGGTCGGCAGGAGTCGGGACTCTCCGCCGAGAGCTAGTGCGGTCGTTTCCGTAAATATTCGTCCTTCGTGAATAGTTTTAGAGATTTCTTACTACAACTGTTATTATTAGGCAGATCACTCTATTGTAAAATTCACTTGGGAAATCTGCTTAGTTTACGCAGCTTCTGCGTGACGGACTTTTTTTGTTTAGTCGTTAACAAACTGGATATATTAGCGTTTTATGTAAAAAGGAAGATCAAATTAATTAACTTTACATTCTTAACATTAATTAAAATCGGACTGGGGGATAGGGTTTTGATGGAAGGAATATCGAAAAATCGTAGTATATTCGTTAGACAACGAACAAACAATGTTAATCAAAATGTAGTCTCCTATAAATATTGGAATATATTACATATTCTCTATATCGTGAATATTAACCGAGATATTTGGATTTTTTTGGTTTTTAGCCTTCAGTAAACCTGCACTCCTACTAATGTCATAATAACAATGTGCTGCACGAACTATATTATTCTAAGCTAAAATACCAAATATTGTTTTCAATAGATCTTTCTTACGCGAGTTACATGAAAATTCGTTGCTTGATGACGTTATGAATTAAAATTTTACATTGTTCTTTGGAAGATATTTCCTTGATACTAGATTTTTAACTTTTTCAGCCAACACTAAAGGTCGTATTTTTTACCGCATTGAAGTAAATTTATGTAATTACGAAAAATTTGGAGTATTAAATGTTTTAGGATTGAGTTTTGTTACAATTTTATTTTACCTTTTTTTCTTCATCCATTAGATAAGATTGGTGGTCATTGGGAGAATGACAAAAAAATATCGAAATGATGAAAAAAAAAAAAAAAAAGTCCGTCAGGCAGGGGCTGCGTAAACTAAGCAGATTTCCCATGTGAAGTTTTACAATAGAGAAATTTCACGAGAGCCGAGCCAGTGAAGGAAACGGGCGAACGAGCTTTTGGCGGGAAAGTAACTCAAAAATGCAAATATTTATGCACATTTCCCGTATTGAGGTGGCACATGAAGGTATATTCGAAACATTATTTCAAATGCTGATTGATCCTACACTGGAGATGACGAAAAAGTCCTTCACGCAGGGGCTGCGTAAGCTAAGCAGATTTCCCACGTAAAGTTATACAATAAAGAGATCTCCATACGAGTGCCGATGAGTTACGGAAACGGCCGAACTAGCTTTCGGCGGGAACCATAGCTCGTCCGTTACACTTAATAAAAATGCAAATATCTCGATTAATATTTAAGATAGAGAATAAACATATATAACAATATTTATAGTAAATTTAATTTTCAATAAGATTGGTTTTATACAATGTTTCGATCCGATGCATAATAATGGAGATATTTTGAATTTTCAAAAAAAAACCCTCTAAACCACCCCCTCCCTCTAGTCTGATTTCAGCCGTTAACGAACTTGATCTGTCTTTTGACATAAAATGACTAAATTTCAAGTTTGGTAACGATTAAACAAAATTGCGACCGCTAGAGCGGTAACAGACACACACACACACACACACACACACATATATATATATATATACATATATATATATATATATATATATATATATATATATATATATATATACATATATATATAGTTTTGAACGGACCTCATTTTCGTTATCTACTAGGTAGGATCGATGGACATTTGAAGAATAATTTCGAAAATTCCGTCATGAGTACAACCTCAATAGCCGATTTACCTTGAGGGAAATCTGCTAAAAAAATCGCGTTACTTGTACACCCTCAATAGGCGATTTCTGTGAAGGAAAACTTGCTGAAAGCTAAATGTCATCTGATATAAAACTAATGAGTAGTGTTCTCCCATTGTTTAGGCAGAGTTTTCATGTAATATGCACATTACCGTAGATATCGTGTGAGAGTATTTATTTCCCAGCCGGGACACGCTAAGGCCTTATTATTCTCATAAAACATTCAAAAATGCAAAACATTTCGTAATGGACTTAAGCGAATGCATTTAAAGTGTAATCTGCTGGATTAGTCGCTCAATAAACAAAGCAATGTGTAGTTCATGTCCATTCTTTCTTTCGTTTTAGTTTTAGTCCATAGCAGTTTGATCATAAAAGCTCTTTGTATGTAGATAAATTCAAGAGATTCAATTTTCTCAAGTGTGTTACAGTTCTTTGAACAATAATAACAAATACTTATCTGTCTATTCGGTGTTTTAATTAAAAACAGCTGTAGTTGAGAGCCCAAAATACTGCTATGCTAAGGTAGAATTGAGAAATTGTTTTCATATGTATTAAGGGAACACATACTGTTGAGTCGCGTATTCCGGCTTACTTAGTTTATTAATCAGTCGCTTCCACTAATCTCATTTAAACTCCTTCTATAGCGGTTGCCGTTTCTTTAAATGTTTGTAGTTCACTAACCGGCCGTACATCAGGAGGTCGCCGTAGGCGGTTGCCAAGATCGGAAACTGCAGCGCTGGTGTACAGGGTTGAGCGCTCGTTTTAGTCTAGGCAGCCATATTGTTTCTGTGTCGGCACATGGTTGTTTCTGCTCCGCAAAAGGGGAATTTTACATAGAAAGAATCTCTCCGCATCGATGATAGAGGCCTCCGCTATCATTCTGCACCAGTTAAAGGAAGGAATCTGATGTGGAACACAATTAACACTGGAAGGAAAGTCCGCCTCATTGAAAGTATATTTTCATCAAAGGTACCTTTTCTTTTATTATAATGCTAGCATTATCGATGTTGACAATCGAATGAATACTCATGATAAAGGGCATTTCTCATTATTGGCATTGTCGTGTGTTACGAGGCGCAGCATTTTGAAAAGTGACTTTTTCTTCTTTTTGACAATCAAAGGTTTCCCGCTATTACTAGTGCATTAAAATGATTAATTCCATTCATTAGATTTATTAATAAGTGTTAATGTTTATTTCATTAGTTTTATGGCTAGTTCCTAGATTGGTATTCTTTTGCAGGTTTCAATTGTTTCAAATTATTATCATTTTGTTCTAACCTATAAGAATGTTCATTAATTCAAAAGTCCGTCACGCAGGGGCTGCGTAAACTAAGCAGATTTCCCACGTGAAGTTTTACAATAGAGAAATCCGCCTAATAACAGCTGTAGTAGGAAGGGATCTCTAAACCTATTCACGAGGGACAAATAGTTCTGGAAACGGCCACCAGAGCTCTCGGCGGAGAGTCTGGAACATGGCGGGGCTCCGTCGACTACACACACAATACAGATGAAAATATCTCAGTTAATATTCAAGATACTGAATAAATGTATAAAACAACATTTATAGTAAATTTAATTTACAATAAGATTGATTCTATACAATTTTTCGATCCGATGCATAATAACGGAGATATTTCGAATTTTCAAAAATCCCCCCTCTAAACCCCACCTCCCACTGGTCCGATTTCAGTCATTAACGAACTTGATCTCTCTTTTTACGTAAAACACTTAAATATGAAGTTTGGTAACGATCAAACAAAAATTGCGACCGCTAGAGCGTTAACAGACAAATATATATATATATATATATATATATATAATTTTGAACGGACCTCATTTTCGTCATCTCCTGGGTAGGATCGATGGACATTTGAGGACATTTTTCAAAACTCGCGTCATGAGCACGACCTCAATAGCTGATTTCCCTTAAGGGAAATCTGCTAAAAGTTGTTTATATACTATAATTTATTCAATATATTTTGATTCATAGGAGAACTCAAATTGTGGCTTGTGTATTATTTCACCCTCATCTTTCCCTGAAAATAGTAAATACTTCGGTATAATCAAGGTGAGGAAATTATCTCTTTTATTAATTTTATTTCAGTCTAATGCTTTCTTATTATAAACACAAAGGCTAACCGCACGCCCCAACACATACTTTCAGTATTTCAGTTCTACTAAACAGTAGCGTCGGTTCACTTGGTTATAAAAAGTCCATCACGCAGGGGCTGCGTTGACTAAGCAGTTTTCCCACGTCCCTCAAATATTTGAATTTATTTCATAACTCAATAGTTCAATAAGAACAATATTTTGTACTTAAGTTTCAACTAAAGTTCTTCATAATGTAACAACTTATTGTTTATATGACATGAATAGGAGGATGGGTTACTAATGGCCGAAGACTAAAAAAAATGGAAATATCTCGGTTAATACACACGACAGTGAAAAAAAAAAAAAACATGCATAATTACATGTATAGACCATTAAATTTACAATGATATTGGTTCTATACAATTTTTCTATACGTTGGATAATAAAGAAAATATTCAAAATTTTCAAAATTCCCCCATGGTATTTATATAAGATTGGTTTTGATTTATGAATAAACAAAGTTAACATACTTTTTTCGGTGTACAGAATCTCTTGGAGTTGAATGTGAAGCATAAATCTGCTTAGCTAGCGCAGCTCCTGCGTGACGGACATTCATAGTAACCAACTCTTGTTATTTGCATATCTGAAGAAG
>CM032230.1:136240000-136347500 GCA_019009955.1 Riptortus pedestris
CGTTAAAAAACAAATATATTTATATACAGTTTTGAACGGACCTCATTTTCGTCATTTCATTGGTAGGATTGATGGACATTTGAGGACAATCGCGTCATGAGTGAGACCTCAATAGCTGATTTTCTTTAAGGGAAATCTGATTAAAGGTGGTACCTTGCAGATAACCTATACCAATAAGCCACACTAGTATAAAGTGCTATTTTTTTTATCTTATTGGTATCAATCATATTGATTTAGGAACGAGTCAGAATTAATGGGATAGATTCAAGAAAACTTTGTCAAAATTGACATTTAATATATTTATGTAAATTGAAAGGACAAGTTTGCTTCCGACCCTAATGGTGTTGGAAAGTGATAGTTTTCTCTGTTTATGATGTGTGGCTCCAAAAATAGCCAACTATTTTTAAGGTATTTTCCTCCCCATTTTCCTTATTGTTTGTAAGCCTCTTTCATTTCTCCTTTTTGTCATAATGTGTTTTCAGCTGGTATTACAATCTGGAAGGCATTTTCTTAATTTGTTTCTTTCATTTTTGATTTCGAGACAAGACAACAGCTCATTCTTCTTTGAAAGGGATCAAATCCCGACAGGTCAGAAGATAAAGATACAATGAAATCACTTCACTTATTAATTTTTAAAGGTTTATTGCTTTGGAGTGTTTATCCTTCTAAATATTTTAACTTATTGTTCTTGGAAGTTCAAGCCTCAGATATAAAACTCCTATGAGGGTGTCGCATGACTTTCAGGTTGAACTATTAAATTAATTAAATGCAATATTAGAGTGTACCTCTCTACGAATTATTTAATTGAAATTTGATACTTAATATGCCCTTCACATCGGATCGAAAAATGTCATAGAACATCTATCAATCGATGCCGATGAATATCATTTCATGACAAACAACAAAGTCTGTCACTCAGGAGCTGCGTAATATATGCGAAATTCCCAAGTGTTAGTGTTACACACTTGGGATATCATCTTCACCACATATTTCCAATTTTTATGCCCAAAAATCGATGAGTTGAAATGGAGGGAGGTTACGGACAGCAGAAAACAAATGTTAATAACATGCTTAATACTTGAAATACGAAAAAAACGCATGGGACAACAATTGTAGAACGTTCGGTTTTGACCAAAAAATGATTCTGAAAGGTAAGAAACAACGCCTAAAGTCCACGTTCCTTTACAAATATTTATTGCAAACGAATGAGAACTTTCTGAGAACAACGCTCCATCATCAGTGTCCCCCTTTTCGAAGAGAACTTCTTTGATCAAAGAATCCCTCATGATAGTCACAAAGACCCAAAAAAATATTCTTTACATTTTCTAGATAAAACCAATTTAATGAAGGTATTCAAAAAGATTTTATTTAAAGTCGTACTAATCCCCTCTCTAAAATTCTAAATCTCATTTCGTACATACACTTTAAATGACAACAAATATAATTATTCATCGAAATCTACATTAAATGTAGAACAATTTCACAGGACGAACTAGACTAACACATTCATATCTGATGAGCAGACAAGATGAACATATATGTCACTAGTGCAACAGAACGCTGACTGTAAAACACATACTGACTGACTGCACACAAGTGAAAACGTACCCATGGCCCACAAATGCATGCGAACTACTGGCCGACAGTAGCCAATTTATAGATGATGTTTTTAAGTATTTAAGAAATAATGGATTATTTGATGAAATATAAAAGCTATTATCTACAATTATGAAAGTTATATATAGCAAGCACTGTGGAATATAAGTTTTGCCTCCTTCCAGTTTAACTATTTATAGTTTTTCTTTTAGTTTTTTTGTTTGTTTTATTTTTATTTTGTTTTTTCCTTATGTTGTAATTATAGTAACAATTTATATTTAGTTTTGTCTACTCTATTTACTTTATACATTTGTAAATGTTAGCTGTGTAAAAATTTTAATATTTATTAGTTTTTGTGAAATTATATTTTAGCATGTTAAGAATCGCCATTGTTGTGCAAGTTTCTATTTTTTTTTGTACTTTTGTAACATTTATTATTGTAAAATGTTTAATATTTATCTAATTTTGTAAAATTATATTCAAATATATCAAAAGATGAATCGCCGTTGTAGCGGCATCTCAAATAAATAATAAATAGAACAATTTCTCAAATGTAACCCTGTTGATTGTTCCCCTGAACTATTTACCAAATAGTCCAGAAGACACAGACTGCAGAATAAATTGCCCCTGATTTGCATATGCCTGAATAAAATCATATAAATGGAAAACATGTTTACCAACATACAATCCCATTGTATAAATAATCATTGTTGTGATTAAATGTTACAAAATTAATTCCTATGAATGTCCTCTATGTACAGGAATATATTTGCTGTGTAAATATGGAAAACTCGGCCCGAAACCTAGTAAGCCTTTTGGAATTTACTATTCAAACATTGCCGATATTCGGGAACCTAACCCAAAGTTAATTCATGTTCGGCGGAGCGTGCGACACACTGGAGTGGATAATTGTTGGAACACCAATAATTGTTTGTTATATAATAACACAGTGGAGGGATTTGGAGGGAAATTAATAGGTGAAACTTATTAGGGATGCATTAAATCATTATCGAGCGAGTATATACGAATGGAACAATGAATGTTTGCTCTCACGGTCCAGCTGTTAAACTAAATTGAATTCGTTGATCAACATGGAAATTGGTGAGTAATGATAAATATATGGATGAACATCAAAGCCTATTTTCATCCAAAAAAAGAATTAATAAAACCGATAAATGTTATTGGAGGAAAAGAGACCTTGTTATTCATACAGAAAGATTGTTTCCACTACCACACTTTCATTTTAGCAGATTTCCCTTAAGGGAAATCAGCTATTTTTCTTATTATGTTGTGTTAAGGTTTATTAGAAATAAATACTTAACATATCACCCAGAGTCTCTCGAATAATTAATATTAAATACATACTGCTTTGAATGTCATACAAGAATATATTGTTAAATAATGCAGGGTTGTTCACGTGCAGGAATGCCACAGCTATGAAGTCATCAGTAAATTATAATCTCACCTACTCCCTTATTAAAAGGAATAAGAAAACTTCACTTTCGAAGGTTTTCCGTGAACTAAGAAGATTCCCAAAGTAACCAAGCAAAACATAAACTCCAATCCAAAAAAAAAATAAAAATAAAAAACCCCATAACCTCCTGAAATAACTATTCAGAATATGCATATATAAACACACTTATATAGTCTCAACGGACCACGAACACATAGTTAAGGACAAATAATTGTAGTGGTTCCAAGTTGGCTTTTGAATTTTTCTTACAATAAAGAGGTAGATAAGAGAATCAGCTCAACTCCTGAATAAACATTGCTATTTGCATTTCAGCATGTTTCTCTTAGGGGAAATCAGCTATTTAGATCATACTCATGACGCGATTTTCGAAATTTATCTTCAAATGTCCATCGATCCTACCAAGTAGATAACGAAATTGAGGCCCCTTCAAAATTGTATATATATAGACCTATCTATATATGTATCTGTTACCGCTCTAGCAGTCGCAATTTTTGTCTTATCTTTACCAAATTTGATTTATAATCGTTTTATATAAAAAGAAAGGTCAAGTTTATTAACGGCTGCAATTGGACTCAGGAGGAAGGGTGGTTTAGAGGGGAAGAATTTCGAAAATTCTTAATTTCTCTGTTGTTGTGCATTGGATCGAAAAATTGTATAAAACCAAACTCAATGCAAATGTAGTGACAATAAATTTTGTCGTGTACATTTTTTCACTATGTTGATTATTAACCGAAATATATGGATTGTTTTAGTTTTCGGTCTTCAGTAAATCCCCACTCCTACTAATGTCATATTAGCAATATTCTATTATGCTCTGAAGTACTTTACTTGAAGCTTAAATACCAAATATTGTTCTCATTGAACTTTTAAGTTTTGGGACAAATGCAAATACGTGGCGCACGTTGGAAATCTGCTTAGTTAACACAGCCCCTGCGTGACGGACTTTTTGGTTTTGAGATTGGCCTCTGAAAGTGCACTCTGGATATTAAAGTACTTGTAGCCAAGACAATACTTTTTATTTTTCCTGATTAATATGCTCCTCTACAGTCCAGCATCTCGGGATTAAAAGAAAAAAAAATATTTTAAATTAAAAATAAAAATAACAATACTTCTCTAATTATTGAATCATTTATATTTCATTTCAATAAGTAAATTACTTTTAAGAATTAAAAGATATTTCTTATATGAAGGCTTTTGTCGTGTATTAGTTCTTGTAAGATAGTCTTGGATGGATGGACATTTTAAGAATTGGAAATATAACTTATCAGCCGATGTTCCCCCTCCGGGATCTCATATAATAGATGACTAAAATCTAAAATAAATAAAAAAATCGAATTTATAAAAATCTTAAGAGGAAAATCATCTCTAGACAATGGGGAAGAAGTAAGCCTGTTAATACCCCTTTGAATGAGACAGGTAGAATGTGGGTCCCGAACAATTCCCGCTTAGAACAAGTAATTCCCTAATGGGAGACCTAAACCGATTCCCGTCTTTCCCTTTTCACCCCCCAACCCCACCCCCCACCCCTTTGGGGAAAGACCTTAGGGTCTTAAAGCCAATATTCCCTTCACCCCCCAACCCACCCCTCCGTTTCCCTCCACCGATTGGATCTCTTGTCTAAGTCACTTTTGTAACTGGGAAACCGGGGAAGGGGGTGGGCAAAAAAAGTCTGGGGAAACTTCTTTCCTCCTCCCTCCCCCCTTTCTACTTCTATAGAGCATCCTGTATTTTCTCTATGAACGACACGGGATAAACAAAGGGATTCTTTATAAGAAAAACCTTGCAAAAGTCTTTCAACGAACGAAATGTTTTCAGTCTATTGAACCTAGAAATGTTTCCGAATTTTCCGGAACTGATTAAAAGAGACAGTTACATTGAAGCAGTACCTTTATAATTTTTTTTTTCGTTTTAAAGCTCAGTGAAACATACGATAGACTATTGTTTTGCCGGACTGCACCAAACGCGACATTCAAGAAAACGCTCAACCGTTCATAAATTGTTTTATTCAAACGTAAAAAACAGAGAAGGAATATTTTTCAGTCTGGTGAGCTCAAATATATCCCTTCAGAAATGTATCGTCATTGTATAGTTCATTTTATTGTTCTGTCAAGTACATTGTAACTATCAAGTTTACAAAGTTGCTAACTATTTTGCTGGTATATGACAGATTCAATCTGGTTAATCAGAATAGGTCCTTTTTTATCTACAATAAGTTTATTACGACAATTAACTGCTCCATTCTCAATGCCTGTTGACATCACAAACCATTGATAATTAAGTGCACAATAAATATTTCAATCAACAACCATAAAATAATACGTTCTTAACCCTAGAATACTAACCTACGTAAATTTTACTCACAGAGTTTAGGGAAACACATGCCACCATTTTAGAAATGTGGCTGGCGCTTCCTGGAGCCAGGTATACTTTGTCCATTTAGTAGTGTTTGAGATGCGGTGAAGGTCACATTTGTTTATCAGCCCAGTTCGGAGCGGTACATCATCAAAGTAAAGATGGTGAGTAAAATTTACGCATAGTTATTAATAAGAGAATATTATGTACGTAATATTTACTCCCAGTTAGCAATAGAGTATTAATATTACTCTGGAGTATTTTTTACTCATAGTTATTAATAAGAGGATATTATGTAAATAATATTTACTCATAGTTATCAATAAACATTAGTGAATTTTTAGAATGGGTACAGTAATAGCTGTGAAATAATTCGGTATTTTTTATTAAAATTCTGTTTTTGCAAACCGAACATTATTCTGAGAATGGAGGAGCATAGAATTACCAGTATTGAAAAATTCTGGAGAGTTTATAATGAAGATGCCATTGATGAAGAAGAGGAAGACATACTGGAGATTAATTCAGATGACAGTGACGCAGGCCCTGATTATATTCTTGGAGATGAGGATACATGTCAGGAGAAGGATATTGAAGAGCAGCTAGTACATTCTATAATAGATTTGGAGAATGAAGAAACAATTTCTACTCCTCAACCAAAAAGGGGGAAAAAGACCTTCCACAAAGGAAAAATCAAAGCATTCCTCCTGATTACAAATCCCGATGATCTCATTACCAGGAGAGGAGGTGCAAGGTAGGAATGGTTTTACCTGGCAAACAACTAAGCCAAGCAGAATTTCTAAAATACCTGTAAAAAATATAATGATATGAGAATGTGAGGAAACACCTACGCACTCACAAAATGAAGCCAATTACAATACAATCTACCAAAGGTCCAAAGAAATATTGTTCATATTGTTCATACAAGAAGAGGAGGTATACAACTACATATTGCGTAAAATGTTTTAAATCCATATGTAGTGAGCACCAAGTAAATCAATTTAAAAAAAAAAAAAATACTCATTATTTTTATATTGTATTATTTAATTTTTCAATTTATTTGCACCTATATTTGTAAATATGTTAACAATTAAATAAACTGAGATTATAAAAACATGTCTAGCGATCTATTTCCAGTCTATTTCGCCTAGGAGTAAAATTTACTCTTAGTTAGTAATACACAACTACGAATTAAGGTTAGTATTCTAGGGTTAATAAAACCTAATAAAATGTATATGACACAGATAAAAAATTCCGCCACGCAGGGGCTGCGTAAAATAAGCATATTTCCAACGTAAAGTTTTGCAATAGATAAATCTACATACTGGTAACGATTAACACCACCGAGAATAAATACATTCCGTAAAGAGAAATGTTTCAGTCAATTTTGATAACCTCCCAAAGGAAAGCGTCTGAATAGTAAACAAACCGGTCAGACAACCGCTCAGCGCTGAGCTGCTAGATAGAAATATTCTTCACCGAAAAGAAAAACAATTACTGAAATATTTCTGAATATAACATATTCTGGGGGGTCAAAAGAACTTATTTGCATTTATCTCACAAAGCAAAACTTCAATGCAAACAATATCTGAAATTTAACCAAAAAATATGTCTAATATAACATTTATAGAACAGTAAATTTGAAATAATATTAGTCAGATACTCATTTTAGATCCGACGTATAATAACAGAGTTAATTCGAATTTTAGAAATTTTTCATTATAAACTCCCCTCCTACTGGTCCAATTTCAGCCGTAATGGACTTGATCTTTCTTTTTAAATTAAACGATTATATATCGAGCTTGCTAAAGATAACGCAAAAATTGAGACTGCTAGAGCGGTAACATGTATATACATATATATATTTCTGATTCTAATACTTATTTTTATCAATTACCAGGAGTTATGAATTTGACATTCTATTGATCGACAATGATATGATATATGATATTGGTTTTTACTACCATCCATTATACTTAGTGTATCATGGTTCAGTTCTCGAAATAGCCATTAGATAGCATTTCATACTAATCATCATTCAAGTCTTTTACTAATTATTAACCAACTGCGAGAAGACTTATCTCTTATGTTGCTTTATAAAATGAGCACGTATAAACGCTGGTCTCATTTCATGAAGCAAATAGTACTATGATTAAAAACATTAACAGGATCATTTAAGCGCAAAGATCAGAAGGAAGTTTCATTAGAAGTACATTAACACTAATAGCTTGAGGCCTACATATAATTCCTATGGGTTTTCCTCGTTTTTAAGGTCCGATGCGAAAGTCACATTGTTTCCTACTACGCTCTCAGCCTGGACATGAAGGATTATGGTATAATTAGACAACTCATTTTTCCTCTGATGTAGGCCTTTGAGGAAAATACGCATATATATTATGTTGGTTTTGATGAACAATTGTATGAATGTCTTTCCCAGAGTAATCAACCAGCAGAGCCTTTGGAACGAAGGACTTGTGTCCGTGATTTCCTTCTCCAACTCCAAGCAATCAGAACCACATATTACACTTCAACATTTTCATAAAAGTAAATGAAATGGATACTTCCAGATAGAAATGTCTATTTAACTGTGTACGGGAGCATATAATTTACTGTTTGAGAGCATTTGAATCTAACTATGATGCACTCTTGAAGTAGCGCTCTTTGGTCTGTGAATTTATCATCCTACGACATGTGTACACATGACCTTTCATAAATTCTCATGCCAAGCCTTGGGACACACAGAAAAATAATTTATTTTAAAATCTGTTGCGCTCGCTCGCTCGCTCTCTCTCTCTCTCTCTCTCTCTCTCTCTCTCTCTCTCTCTCTCTCTCTCTATCTCTCTCTCTCTCACTCTCCCTCACTCTCTCTCTCTCTCCCTCCGTCTCTCTCTCTCTTGCTCGTCTCTCTCTCTCTCTCCTCCTCTCTCCCTCTTTCTCCTTTCACTCCATATTCATGTAATGCAATGTAATGTCCTGCTTTTTTATGGCGGATTCTTGTAGAAAATCATATTCTAAAACGAGTTTATATCAGTTATTTTTTTTTTATTTGACGCATCCCTTACACGTAAAATGCACAAACCTTTAGCACAGAAACGGCATGTTTTATTGAAAAGTGCTGCGACATAAAAGTTGTAGTCTACATAATTATCGCTGAAACAAGTCTACGGGGAAAGGATGGATTCTGAAATTTAAAAAATAAATAAAAAATTAAATGAATTAACACTAAAGTTTTCTTGAATGAATCCAAAAAAGGTTTACTTCCAAAAACAACAACAGAACCAAAACGTTTTTAGAATTAATTTATTTTAAACTAATTTCGTATTAATTTATAAAAGTAATACATTTTATACCTGCGTAGTTTCTTGTTAATAAACATAAAAACCATTTTTTTCTTTCTATCACAATACTTACAGCTATTATTGTACAACTACTACTAGCATCAGCAAGCTGAAGGTAAAAACAGGAGTAGGTTCGATCCCCCCCCCCCCAAAGGGAGAATATTAGTTCAGGAGGTTGCTAACAGAGCGCGCTAGTGTCGCAGTGCTTATGGATCAGCGGGAGTCTAAAGAGTATATACGTCTGACAGGTCCTTGGGATGACTAACGATTATGACTCTCTTAGATCCCGTCCACAGGCAGGCTGACAGCATGAACTGACCACAGACCCTCCGGGTTCCAAGGGCCCGCCAGACGACTGGTGACAAATCATTCCATGCCCTCCTTGAATTTCGGAGGTTGTATGTCGAGTTTCACTCACTATGTAGAAACTTTGACGACGAATCCATCGATTCTCGTTTAGGGGTTGCTATAGGTCTTAAAGGCCAATAGTGCCAACCGAACAGATATATATATATATATATATATATATATATATATATATATATATATATATTATTTGTTTCCTTCCTATAGTAACCCTATAAGAAGGCCGTTTATTTGTTTCTGCATGTCCCATGCAAGTTAGCATATCACATGCATTTGTAGTGTGTTACAATTAATTTATACATAAATTATTTCAAAAGTATGATATATATATATATATATATATATATATATATATATATATATATATAAATAATTAACAATAACATCGTTATGTTAAAGTAAAAACATATAAAGAGAAGATTATTAGTCTATAAAAGGAAAAAGAGGAAAACAATAATGGATATCCTACAAATATTTTAGTATTGTATCAGCTATAATAAGTATTCAACCGATTAATTGTATTAAAAGCATGTTCTGCAAATATTTTAGAAGCATTATTATATTTTAAAAATAACTTGTAGTATTCATTGATCAGAAATTGACAGAGATACATAAATTTATACTGGGACACAACTGCACTAACAATACGCTATACTGTAAACCTTACAAAAAATACCAACAGAACATACACAGCATAATACACTTTGTACATACACCTACTGTAAAGTAACGATAAAAAACTAAAGAACCGTACAAACTATGACCCGTTAACAACACAAATCAGAGACCTTTTAGCAGAATTAAATCATATTAACATATATTTTTCATGGGTTAAAGTACATTCTGATAATTTTGGAAATGAATTGGCCCATAGAGCTGTCTGCTTCAAAAGATTCCCAATTACCAGAATGTTACAATAAAATCTCCAAATCCCACGTAAAATATATGTTACAAACCCATCTAACTGAAAAGTGGCAACAAAGATGGACTGTAACTAATAAAGGACAACATTTAAAACCTTTCAATCCAAATATTAACACACAGTACAACAGCAAATACATACAGACAGACTTCACATTACACGATTAGTAACGGGACATGGTTCGCTAAATTCTTACTACCAACGGTTCAACATAAAATACAACAATACTTGCCCCTGTGATTATTCAACTCCACAAACAAGTCAACACTTAATATATATGTATATATGCTGTTCGATGCACTTAGTGAAATTGTATTTTTGTATGTATCAGAAATATGGGACTCAGTTTATACGGATGTGGTTGAGAAAGCTCAATTAAACTTCTTTAAATGGCCTATGTGTCTTCCTGAAAACACTCCTAATGCTTACATCTGAATAGAATTTAACCGTACACACACCCGACTAAAAATTTTCTAGAGGATGTCGAATTGATGGAAGGCTCTACAAGAGAAGTCGGCAGATGATCTATCAAGACTGTGCTACATGCGCCTAAAGGAATTATCTGCCAATTATTCAATGCCATTTAATTGGGTGAATGAACTGGAAGGGTATCTTGGGTGCATAGCAGGAAACTTGGTGGAATTGGAAAGGGCGGAAAATATTAATGGAAAAATAAAGACTTATTTAAAGGCTCTCGAGAACCATTTAATCTCGTTAGATATAGAAAGAGTTTTAAACAGCACATATAGCCAGCACTTTAGAAGAATTAGATCTCTTGGCAGAGGTAGGAGTTCCTGTACCAAAATGTGCCATTTTTAAGACCAATGTTATATCTCAAATCCGCAAATTAAGTACAAAAAATCAAAGATTGATAGTTGGTAGGACAACACATTCAATCCAGAAAAGCCAAGCCCCCATTGCGAAGTTAGCCATGGCAACGTTACGCACTTCATCCTGAAATGGCCTGTTTTAGCAGAGAGTAGAAACCACCTCCTGAAAAGTATCAACATTCCACAGCAATCCATGGATAATCTGTTTGACCTTATGGACAAGAATAAAATAAACTGTATCTATGTTTTCATACTTCTTCTCTTCATAAGTCTTCACGTCAGAGGGAAAATAATGAAATAATATAATTATTAAAATAAAATAAATGTTTAAGTTTTTTTTTCTATAGTAATTATTGTATATAGTTTTTATTTTTAAATGGATTCTCTGGTTATGTCTATATAAAGATAAGAAAAAAAGAAAAATGTAATCTTAGAATGTGGCTAAACCCTTGCTATAAAAATGTTAAATTTTAAAAGCAATAATAATATTCATTCATTCATATATATATAGTTTTCTACTTCCAGTGCCCATGATTAATGGAAATTTGAAAAATAAATTCCAAATTCGCGAGTAGAAACTCCTAGCTCATTTCCATTGGGGGAGGGAGGCGTTTGATAATTTTCTTTCTCTCGCCCGTAGAGGTTGTGACAACAGTAATAATATCATACAATATTAATGAAATATTTGATGTTATTTGCTACATGCGAAGAGCATGAAAACCATAGAAACAGTGACAGTGTAGGTAGTGTTGTGCTGTGTGGGTGGCACACGATGTGTGTTGCTAACAAACAGTACATCACAGTTTGTTTACACGAACTCAAAGGTTTAGTTCATTTATGGTTCAAAAGCTGCGAAGAGGAGTGGGCGTTCTCGAAGAGCGGAAATGTTAATTTAAATAAATAACCTTTCAAACAAAATTAATTCATACAATTGTTTTCTGAAATTGGATTTTTTTTTACTTTAACGTAGACTAACAAAGGAACTGAAATATTAATGAAGTTATTTGTATTTCGTTTTCAACTTTCATTATACACCTACTGCTCTACTCATTCTATTTTCAGGATTACCAAATACATCCACTCAATTACAGAACTAACTTCAAAAGCCAATCAGCCTCTCCTATGAGATGACTGAACATCGATACAATTAAGATTGATATATATATATATATATATATATATATATATATATATAGAATTCTTTTGCGTTATTTTGTTTTAAATGTTTATTTTTTTTTTAATTTCACAATACATTTTTTTCCCCATAGACGTCTTTGAACGATAATTCTGTTGATCGTAACTTTTACTTCGCAGCATTTTTGGATCAAACGTGCCGTTTCTGTAGCAAGATTTTTGCATTTTACGACTAAACGATGCTTCTCGTTTTTGAGTTTGATTTTCTACTAGAATCTGAAATAAAAGTTAGAGCATTCCACTGGATATTCTAAAGTATGATCGCTGGAGAAGTACTAGAGAAGGTTACGAGTTTGAATGTGGACTGAGAGGATTTTTCAGGGGCCTCAATGTTGGCACAACAAGTCTCGGCTTTTTATTAAAATAATTGGAGATTTTAAGGGGGTGGCACGGGAAGTTGGGACACCCTGTATGCATATATATATAAAGAGAGAGCGTGAGAGAGATAGAAGAGAAGTGAGAGAGGATGAGAGAGAGAGAGAGGAGGAGAGGAGAGAGAGAGAGAGAGAGAGAGAGAGAGAGAGAGAGAGAGAGGAGAGAGAGAGAGAGAGAGAGAGAGAGAGAGAGAGAGGAGAGGGAGAGAGACGAGAGAGAGAGAGAGAGAGAGAGAGAGAGAGAGAGAGAGAGAGAGAGAGAAGAGAGAGAGGAGAGAGAGGGGAGAGAGAGAGAGAGAGAGAGAGAGAGAGAGAGAGAGAGAGAGAGAGATAGTGAGCTGAGAGAGAGAGAGAGAGAGAGGGAGCGAGAGAGAGAGAGAGAGAGAGAGAGAGAGAGAGAGAGAGAGAGAGCGAGAGAGTGCGAGAGAGAGAGAGAGAGAGAGAGAGAGAGAGGGAGAGAGAGAGAGAGAGAGAGAGAGAGAGAGGGAGAGAGAGAGAGAGAGAGAGAGAGAGAGAGAGAGAGAGAGAGAGAGAGAGAGAGAGAGAGAGAGAGAGAGAGAGAGAGAGAGAGAGAGAGAGAGAGAGAGAAAGAGAGAGATTGAGAAAGAGAGAGAGAGAGTGAGAGAGAGAGAGAGAGTGTGTGTGAGAGAGAGAGAGAGTGATAGAGAGAGAGAGAGAGAGAGAGAGAGAGAGATACTATCCCTCCATCTCTCCTCCACGTCGGTCAACAGTAATTAATCAATAGAAAACAGACACTTAGCTCCCCGAAAATTACAAACTTCGTTCTTACTCGGGACTTTTGGCAATTAAAATACTTCCGGAGTTATTAGGAGCAGGCAAACATTAGTTCTCTGAATCTAAGTTTCCGACTAACTATGGACTGTAATTTCGTTCAACTTTTGCAGCGATATTAGAAACTTGGAGGGAATTCGCAGTATATTTCTGCCAACCTTAAACCCAAAGGGATTTCTGGGCTGAGGTACTAGAGTTCTGAATTATGAGATGGCCGTCTCCTAAAACAGTTCCTTCCCATCTACATCAAAGTCACCTCGACGAGTTTTATCCTATAACAGCCTCATTTTTCTTCCTTTTTCATCTCTTTCGCCTCTAAATAAATTTATTGACTAAATTTTCTTTGCCTGTAAAGAAAAAAAAATTACATTCACCACAAGCTGAAAAATAAAAATAATATCATGATACATGTAGCAGTACATTATCAACATGGAGAATAAAATATTGAAATCAATCTTTTTATAATTCTTTTTTAATTACAGCCATTATTTTTAAGTGTAATAATTATAAATATGAAGATCAGAAACCAGATTCTTGAAAATGTGGAAAAGGTTATTTATCCATGAACCAAGACCAATGAAGACAACACCAGTCCTGAATTATATTAACTGGTGCACATATAGAATTGTCATTTTCTTCATTTTTTTAAGTGTAAATATGAACATGGACCACCAACTGTGTCTAGGCACCCACTTGCTATATGATTTCTTAAAGCTAGGTGAGATATGATTAAGAAAACTACACATCACTCAGGGTGGTGGAAAATAAAACCTCTTTCTCCTGCTAGTCTGTCGACCCGGGAGTGTTTAGATCGCCTGTTGTTTCGCTCTTTTCACCAACTCCGGATAGAAATTGGTGGTAACCTGTAGAAAACCCTTCCCGATTTAACTTTAGTTGTAAAAAGCGGAGTTTAATATATATATATATATATTAGATGTTGGAAGATCTTAGAGTTTTTTTCGCACCTTAGGTGAAATCGGCTATTGAGGTCCTAATCATGACGCAATGTTCGAAAATTTTCTTGGAATTTCCATCGATCCAAGAGTTGACGAAAATGAGGTTCCTTCAAAATTATACATATATATATATATATATATATATATATATATATATATATATATATATATATATTTGTCTGATAATGCTCTAGTGATCGCTTTTTATGCTTAATCGTTACCGCTGAAATCGGACCATTGGGAGGGGAGTTAAGAGGGGAGGATTTTCGAAATATCTCCGTTACAATTCGTCGGATAGAAATTGATATAGAACAAATTTTATTGTAAATTAAATGATCTATAAATGTTGTCATGTACATGTTTTCACTATTTTAAATATTAACCGAGATATTTGCGGTTTTTAGTTTTCGGCCTTTTGTAAACCCCCACTTCTACTTATATCATACTGACAATAAGCTGTTATATTATGAATCACCTTATATGAAGCCTAAATAACGAATATTGTTTTCATTGAACTTTTTTGTCATGATATTAATGCAAGTATGTAACGCAAGAGGGAACGCAGCTCCTGCACGACGGACTTTCCTCCTTAGTATCAATATGTTCTACCCATTCCAGCATCACATAACTAGAATTATGCCGACAGAACTAGAATTAAGCCCGTACTCTAAAAATCTTGACATCTATCTTCGATAGAACGGGAAGTGATCCCCTAATTTGCGGAGACCTTCAATACTATTTTTTTTTCATTTAGTAAGCCAGGCAGAAGCTATATATATAAAAGGTGAATAAATTAGTTGTCGCATCCTGGACTTCTATAAGCTTACAACGAAATTTTTCAGTGTTTACCTAATGAACTACAAATTCTGTTAAAACGATAGAACACACTTCTCAGGAGATTGTCTAAAATGTAAGTAATTTAAGTTTGCATAAAAGTTTTTCCCAAGACGTCTATTACAAGGAGCCTTCGTGACTTCATTCATAGCATTTCCTTATTGTAACCGTATACATCGAGATTGAATCTCGCCGCGAGCGACTTTTTTGGATTTTTTTGTTTCATTTTTAGCTTCTAAGACGTTTATTTAATATTTATAAATAAATAAGAAGATTTTTTTATAATTATTGGCTTTTAATTTGTAATGTTTTCAATATATTTGAAGAAAATTTGAATGCTTTCTGTCAAAAATATAATAGATATATTTAGTATTATACAAGAAAATATTTATTATAATACAAGGAAATATCTAATATTATACAAGAAATATATTAATATTAATCGAATACATAAGTATAATAATTATTAATAATAAATCAGATCTAATACGCATGTAACAACGTTTATTGGGAATTAAATTTAGATTAACCCTCCTCCCATACCCACTGGGTCGTGGGCGACCCAGAGCTGCTCGAAAAATCTGCAAGTGTGGGTCGCATACGACCCAGGGGTTTTTCTAACCTTTATTCTAGTATTTTTCTCGAAAAATCTGCAAGTTTGGGTCGCATACGACCCAGGGGTAGCTTATGTGTCATGAATATTCTAAACTGTTTTCTTCTGTCTGGTCTAATTATTTTGTTTTCTTCTGCATTAAAGATGGCCGAACGACGCCTTTTAATTACTGATGATGAAATTCGAGAGGAATTGTCCCTGCAGATGGAGGAAGAAGACGGTTTAGACCCATGCGGCGAGTCTAGTGAACCTGGCGACGAAATTATCGCCAATGATGACGATGTAGCTGACGATGAAGAATATACTTCCGACGAGGGAGATGATGTTTTACCTTTTTCCCCTGGAGAAGAAAATGATAAAGTAAATTTTGTACTCGGGAAGGATCTGGAAACTATTTGGGCTAACAAACCTATAAGCACCAAGTACTACAGAACTCCCAAAAAAACAAAATTACTCATTTGCCAGGCCCAAAAAGGGACGCTAAAGAGATTTATTACTACCATCTCAATATGTTCTGAGCCTTATTGAACCAGTTACCAAATACTAACAAATATCGCTCGCAATTTCTCAAAACGCTAGCCATCGCTCTCGTCACTCCGCACCTAGAACAACGGATGTCCAAGCCCATTCCAGGAGGTCTAAAAATAATAAATAATAAATAAATTGGCAATAACCAATTTTTTAAAAAAGGAAATGGTAGAACCAGGGCCTACAAAATCTTCAGAAACTTCAAAACGAGCTAGGTGCAGTTTCTGTCCCTGGAACAAGGATCGAATAAGCAATTCCAGTTGTCAGCTTTGCCAAAAATCTATTTGTGGTGATCACAAAATGAGTATTTGTCCATCTTGTTTGACCGAAGCGGGATTGAATATTCCAAAATCACCAATATAATATTTAAAGTATGAAGGATTAAATTGCCTTGTAACATAGTGTAATGAATATTTCTTATAATGTATTATTTACCTGTTCATTAATTTAGTATTTACAATTTGTTATTTATTTTTTACCTTTGTTTGCCTTTTCAAGATTAAAAATGATGTTTCTATACTTCATAAGTTTTGTACTTTTCATTTTAAATCCTAAATGATTTATTTTTATATGACAAGATGAATTTCAGGTCCATGGGTCGTACACAACCCAGGAGTAGTAAATGTGTCCTAGAATACAAGGGTAGGGGAGGAGGGTTAAGATAGCTTCTATACAATCATTCGATCAAACTCATAATAGAGGAGGTATTTTGCAGTTTAAAAACTCTCCCCTCCCCTTGCTCGATTTCGGCTTTTAATGAATTTATTATTTACGTTAAGTGTTTAAATACCAAATTTGGTAACGGTCAAAGCAAAATCATGAAAGCTAAAGAGTTAACAGACAAATATATATATATATATATATATATATATATATATATATATATATATATATATATATATATATATATAAAATTGTAACCTCTGTCTGTACATTGATTTTTTTCGCGAAATTTCACGATAACTTTTCGTTTCACATGTCATAGACACCATAACTGCATTTTGTTTCTTTGGTGTCTGTTTGTTTGTTACCTTTTCACGCATAAACGGCTGAACCGAATTTTATGAAACTTGGTATGTATATTACTACTAGCCCAACTTAGACTTTAGGCTATATTAGCATTCTCTAAGACGAACAGGAGTGGGGGTTATAAGGGAGGCCTGAAATTAAAATTAGCGATATTTCGTTTCCTATTGGTTTTTCGGCAAATATGAACATAAAAAAAGTTGTTTATTTTGTTATTTAGAGTAACTTTTGTTATATACACTTTTTTCATATACTGAATTATAAACGAGATATACGCTGAAACCTATAGCGGAAGTGAACAATTTTATTTGGGACAAAAGACCCAACCGAAATAAATAAAACTCGGTATATGTATTAGTACTAACGCTTTCATTATAACAAGCTATACCAACATTTCTAGGGACGGGCAGGAGTGGGGGTTGTAAGGGAGGCCTGAATTTAAAAATAATGATTTCCTATTGGGGTTTCGGCAAATATGCACATAACAAAAGTGGTTTATTTTGTTATTAACAAAAAAAAATTTTAACCGGCCCCAAAAAACGTCAATATTTTCTCCTTAATAATTGAAATCTATGCATAATGCACAGGAGACGGGAAATATGACAATATGCAGGACAGTGAAGTTTTACGTAAAAAAATAATTTTATTATTAACAAATGCCAACAACGGGTATTAGCCTTAAACACTGGGACGGGTAAATGTCAAAATATTGTGCAAAGTAAAGCCTTGCCAAAAATATACCATCACTATTCAGCCTCAAATGAATTCCCGAGCAAAGTCGGGTATCTGAGCTAGTCTATTTATATATATATATATATAATATTATATGTTTATTTATATTATTTATTGGCATTTGAGAAACTTTTTCGAAAATCGCGTCATGAGTGACAACCCCAATTGCTGATTTCCATTAAGGGAAATCTGCTAAAATAACCTATTCGTTTTACTACTACCGTCTAATAAAATCCCTCGTGTACAAGTCCTAAACAAACAGACATAATTAATATTCCAGTGAAAAATAAATAACGCCTCTAGTAGTTTACATTTTATGCACTACATGAAAGTAAATGTTTGCTGATATTATAAATAATTGCATACTAAAGTTTATTGGATACTTGCTTTCTATTTATATTATAACAACCCTCTACAAACTAGCAGTAGTTGACTCATAGTCTTATGTACTCATCTCGTTTATACATTGATACTAGGATAAAATGGATAAGAGGAAAATTTATCTCAAAATGTAATACATTTTTTCGTAATATTTACAGAAAAGCTAACATAAAAAAAAAAAAATTTAAAATCAAAGAGATTATTCAAACATGTTACTTTGTACTTCGAAAATCCCATTTTGAGTACAGTCTCAATAGCTGATTTTTCCTACAACTATCCTCTAGTGCAGGGGGCTCCAAACTACGGCCGGAGGGCCACATCCGGCCCGCGGGCAGATTTTGTCCGCCCCGGAGAACGTGCGAAGTCGAATACTTGAAAACTCCCCCCCCTTTTTTAGAGAACATATTTTTTATAGCAAATTAAATTTCGATTACTGAAGTATTCAATTTTAATGTTAAATAATTATTAATATGACATCTACATTGATATGGTCATGGGCTAAACACTCATAACATTGTTGTAGGCTTATTGTTATTGTTTTTGTGATAAGTTGGATAAAGAAACACAGAATTGTAATGAGTAAAGACATGTATAATATGCAGAAAATTTAACTTCAGTATATAATAACTTTTTTTTTCATCAGTGGACTATTTCACTTTTTACCACCGGCAGCAATGATAATATGGTTTTGGCCCTCGGAACTTACTGGAGTAATCAGTATGGCCCTAAGGCTAGAAAGTTTGGAGACCCCTGCACTAGTGTGATGATTGGATCAATTTAAACGTTAAATGATATAGATTTCTGTAGGGTTATCCAAAAAAAAAAAAAAATGGATGAAAAGTCGGAAATAAATTGTGGGGCACGATTTTTTTTCCGGCGTGTATCGGATCAACGAGCGATTAACCCTGTTTTAATCTCTTTAGGGAAACCTTTGCCCTCGCTGGTCGAATATTTGTTGGGGGGCCCCGAAAGCAAACTGATTCGGGATAAAGTAAGGCATAAGATAATCCCCGGGAAAGTGGGGAGGGAATATATTAGGGGTTGGGGAAGGGGGCAGAAAAAACAGGGCTGGAGATAATTCTACAAATATTTCCCTCATGACCCTTCCCGCGATAAATTCACGCGCTGGATTTCTGTGTGGGGGCGCCCCCCCCCTTTCTTCTAAATTATGAGGCTTTCCTCTACCGCGGAAAACCTCCATTCCCCTCCTTTCAGGTAGCAGTCACTAGGCACAACTTTATTATATCATTCCAACATTTCATATGATTTACTATATATATATCTCCATTTTATTGTACCTCTTGTGCCAGTCCTACATTGGAGTGGAATTCGTAATAATGATATTTTATTTTTCTTCACTACAACAAACACAGTTTAAACTGATTTTCCCCTTCTGAAAACACACTAATACGGAAGAACAGGGGGATAGGGGTTTTGTCTCAAAATTCATAAACTTCTTATCTGTCATACGAGAATGGTTTTTACACGGCGTTTGAATCTCTAATTAATTGCCAGATAAGTTCCAAAATTATACAAAGAAAAAGTCCGTCACGCAGGCGCTGCGTAAACTAAGTAGATATCCTATGTGAAGTTTTACAATAGAGAAATCTGCCTAATAACAACTGTAGTAGTAAGAAACCTCTAAACCAAAACATTATTTAGGGCATAATAACCCAGTAGGGTCTAGCCCCAAAAAACAGGTAACCTAACATCTAAACCGATTCACGAGGGACGAATAGTTATGGAAACGGCCGCCAGAGCTCTCGGCGGAAAGTCCGAACAGTCCGAACTGGTGACCACACGCAGAATACAAATGCAAATATCTCGGTTAATATTAAAGATAGAGAATAAATGTATATAAAAATCCTCCCCTCTAACCCCCTTTTCTGTACAATTTTTCGTCCGACGTATAGTAACGGAATATTTCGAATTTTCAAAAATCCTCCCCTCTATACCCCCCTCCTCCTAGTCCAATTTCAGCCGTTAACGAACTTGATCTTTCCTTTTACATAAAACGACTAAATATCGAGTTTGGTAACAGTAAAAAAAAAATTGCGACCGCTAGACCGGTAACAGACAAATATATATATATATATATATATATATATATATATATATATGTATATGTATATATATATATAGTTTTGAACGGACATCATTTTCGTCATCTCCTGGGTAGGATCAATGGACATTTGAAGAAAAATTTCGAAAATTCCGTCATGAGTACAACCTCAATAGCTGATTTCCCTGAAGGGAAATCTTCTAAAATATAATTTATTATTATTTCTTGCATCCAGGATACTTATCGATTATCGGGAGACCATCCATTTAAATAAGATCATAATTAAGAGAATAGCACTTTATTATTTACAATAACAATTCTGACAAAATGGTTAATGGGATGCCACTCATTATTTACATATAACATATTTACTTGCTCAAAACCGCGCTATTCGTTGCTTTTGATAAAGCTGTTCATACCTGACGAGATTATCTTAGTCATTCTGTTTCTTTTGTTATAATAAAAAGTCCGGGGCTCAGGTTAGCCATGCGAGTTAAAGCGTTGACCTTTAACTCACATGGTAAACCTAGAGTGGCGAGTTCGATTCTTGCCTGGGCAAAGGAAATTATTTAGTGACGAAATTCATTAAATAATGTCCTAAAATCCCACCCTGGCTAGAAAAGGGTGGTAACCTGTAGATAACCCGTCCCGATTAGCCTAAGTTGCAAAAAGTGGACGTTAATAAATAATAATAATAAAAAGTCCGTCACGCAGGGGCTGCGTAAACTAAGCAGATTTCCCACGTGAAGTTATACAATAAAGAAATCTCCATACAAGAGCCGAACAGTTACTGAAACGGCTGAACTAGCTTTTGGAGGAGTACTCACTCGTCCGTTTTCCGCCCACATTTAATTAAAATGAAAATATCTCGGTTAATATTCAAGAAAGAGGATAAATGTATAGAACAATATTTATATGAAATTGAGTTTGCAATAATATTGGTTCTATAACATTTTTTGATCCGACTTATGGTAACGGAGATATTTTGAGTTTTCGAAAATCCCCCCCCCCCTTTAAATCCCCCTCCCATTGGTCCGATTTCAGCCATTAACAAACTTGAAATGTCTTTTTGTATATAACGTCTAAATATCAAGTTTGGTAACGATCAAACAAAAATTGCGACCGCTCGAGCGTTAACAAATAGACAGACGCACACACACACACACACACACACACACACACATATATATAATTTTGAACATACCTCATTTTTGTCATCTCCTGTGTAGGATCGATGGACATTTGAAGAATTTTTTCGATAATTGCTTCATGAGTACCACCTCAATAGCTGATTTCCCTTAAGGGAAACCTGCTAACAAGCACTTACCCACCAACCTATCAGAACTACTACACAACAGCCCAATACAACAATACATCGCGACAATCCTGAAACACCTCCAACAGACACAACTTTTCAACTACATTTAAAACTATTATCCAACCTTAGGCTTAAATGACTAGTATCTTCAACCATTCATATGCACTGTATAAAATGTAACCATGCCCTAAGTCCTACGACTGTAGACATTTTAACATATTTTTCTTTTATAATAAGGTGGTACCGACTTTTAGTTTTATAGTATGAATAAACCTAAATCACTAAAATTGTGACACACCTAAATAAATAAATGTTTCTTTTGTTGTCAGAAAATTAGAGATCGTTTATTAACAGCATTTAGTGGTTTTAACATCATTAGGTGTTTATTATCCCTACTTGGTAGTCGTTTATTATTAAACCACTTGGACAGCTACCTTGAAGAGTATGTGTCAGACTACGACCGGGGACGACCGCTTTATGCAACTATTTCGCGACTTCGACCAGTTTTGGGAGTCTAATTTGTAATTACAGTTAATTAAAGTGTTGTTGTTTTTAAATATTATTTAATAATCGCCTTTAAATAAGTCGCCTCTTGATAATCAGTAAGTACTGCTCCAAATCCATCACAAGTTTGTGTCTAAGCGCTATGCGCTTTCAACGACCATTTTCTCCTTCTTCAGAGCTACTTACAAGCACTTATTGCGAAAGACAGCAAGTGACTCACAAAATGAGTGGACACAAGTAGCTCTGATGATGGAGACAATGCTATTTGAAAGCTCTTAGCACTTAATAAATGCTTTTGAAGGATTTGCAATTTTCTTCACTTTTAACTACACTTCTGTGAGATTAGCTTTTTAATAGCTCCTAATGTTGGATTATATTGTAAAATGTTAATTTTTTTAACTACTTTAGTCCTTTTATAGGTATTTTTATGCACTCTTTTTTTTAAAAAAAAAAAACAAAAAAAAAAACAGTTTATACAGAATTTAATTACAATATTTTTCATCAAAAGAACTGTGAAGAATCATGCCTAGAAAAATTGTTATGAGAGCAAAAGGAAACCTACTATTTCGTACATTTGTGTTCTTTGCACATTTTTTTGTAGAAATATTTTTTTTCAAAACTCATTAAGTGTAAACTTATTACATTTTTATAATATGATAAAAAAAATGTGCATCAAGATACTGATATCACAACCGAATTTATGCAATGACCATAACTTTGCAAATAAACCCAATTTTTAGCTGGAAAATATACTTAACTAATTTGAAAAATGAAATTTTGGGGTTCCTTTGAAGGAAATCTTCTAATACGTGAGAATTTCAAGAATTTTGAGGCAAAAAACCTAATATGCACCACAGTGCATTGGTCGCACATGAATGCATCGTATTTAACATATGATAAAAAGTTGCGGGGGTTTCAGGTTAGCCATGCGAGTTAAAGCGTTGACCTTAATGGTAAACATAGAGTGGCGAGTACGATTCCCGCCTGGGCAAAGGAATTTATTTAGTGACGAAATTCATTAGATAAAATCCTTAGTTCCACCCTGGTAAGAAAGGGCTGGTAGGTAACCTGTAGATAACCCGTCCCAATTGGCCTTACTTGCAAAAAGTTGACGTTAATAAATAATTTAAAAAGGTCTATTTATACGTATGATTTAAAAAAGTCACGTAAATGTGTAAAAACAAAAGGAATGAATTATTGTATTGCTATAATTATGTATAAGATTGAATTATTTTGACGTGTTACTATGAAAATAAAGCGGTCCATTCGAGTATAATACAACTAGAAAAAAACTTTTTCATTTTGTTGTCCTTGAGTAACAAGAAATTGTTAATATGAGATAATTAGGAGTGGAAGGTTTAATGAATTTTGAAATCTAAAAAATGCACATATCTCGGTTAATATTTCCGAGAAAAAAATGTATGAGACAATATTCGTAGAAAATTAAATTTAACACAAGATTGGACCCAAACAAATATTCAGTAAGAATTGGCCGTTTTTGATATTTTAAGTTCAAATTTTTACACCGGGTTCTGATATATTTTCAACTATTGCCAGAGTTGTGAAGCTGAATAAAAGTATTTTTTTTTTTTTTGTTCGCTTTTATACACTTACGTCGGTTTAATAAAGTCTCTTCTACGTTAATTTTGTGTGGAAGAGTAAAGTTCCACGTTGAAATATTTCAAATGGAATTGAAGGTGTTTTTATGAAATACATATATAATCCAACCGGAAATTCTTAAACGGAAATCGTTAGTTTTGAGGGGGGGGGACTACTATCGTCGTGAAAAATAAAGGAGCGAACACAAAAACTGTCAAGGAATTCATGTGGAAAATATTACTGTGCATAAAGGGCCTTTGTGTCGGGGAAGAAAATAATTTTTTCCTTTGTTTTCCTCAGCTCGTCCTTTTGAGTCACCCCGATTTGGCGAATTCATCTCACTTCCATTTCCACTCCGCTCAAGTTCACATGTTTTCACAAATCCCAATATTCAAATGTAGAGAATGAATCCGTTGGTCCGAACGAGGATTACGTCCGTTCACATTGTTTATTTTCTCTACAAGCAGCCGTTTAACAGTTTTCCTTTATGGGAAATCGCCTATAGTTGAAATCATGACTGGATTTTCAAAAAAAAAAAAAAAAAAAAAAAAAAAAAAAAAACAGCAGTTCAGGGACAGGCCGGTAGAAGTGAAAACTCATTTGCTTTGATCGCTCAATTTGGCATTGCTGAGAAATTTTTTTTACGAAGTCTTATTTTAAAAATATTTTTAGTTATTTATCAATAAGTAACAGTTATGTTTCTATTTACATGAAAAAATGAAATGGACCAAAATAATAGTGATAAAAAAATTAATGTACCACGAATTGTTGTATTTCATCAATATAAATTCTATACATAATTATTTCAGTTTATTTTACATAGAGAAAAAAAAATACATTTCTGAATTATTACAAATGCTTTACAAAAATAAAGTTAAGTACACTAGAAAATCAATTTACTATCCATTATTTCAACAAATCTTGCACCATCATCTCTGCACTGCATCATCCAATTCTAAAACTGATTACCAATCGGCTATATGGTTGCTAAAAGTAGGTTACAACATGTTTTGATTTCGAATTTATTTAATAATCGGAATTTATTTAAATATTCGGAAATTTATTTATTAAAAATCGAATTTTATTTAAACTTCGGATTAAAATATCTATTGAAAGTAAAAATGGTAGATATATAGTTTCGTGAACGAAATGATGTGTTTTTTGTCCTCTTAAAATGGAATGCGAACGAAAACTCTAATTTGGTTCAGGAGTTGAAGAAAAGAAGCTCCTTTAGCTTTGAGTTGAGTACTTGCGGTGGCGGTGGCGGTGTCGCGAATTCATACTTTTTTCCTCTCCCGCAAATGCTTCCTTACGGGGTGCCTAAAGAAGTTTTCACTTCAAAAAATGTTTAACTCGATCAATACTTTCAGGAAGATAAAATGATTTCCTTTCTACATATGTATATGTTGTTACGTTTATTACACAAAATGATAAACGTTGTTTATAAGAGTTTATTTGGATTTCAAAATTAAACACGCACAAGCTTCAGAGTTTTTATCACAGCACAATTTATTTAACAATGCACTACACACTTGGTTAATTATTTTTAACTTCTAGTCACATAATGACTGATAGCTTAACTGTTCTTCTTATTACACTGTAAAATAACTCACTCACGATCACTGAAGTTCACAAAAACGCGGCACTGCACTGATCATCACAAAGATACACACTATACACGATCTTGAGTGTGGAATGAAACAGTTAAATGTCGATAATGGTATAGAAGAAAAAAAATATTTTCAATTAACGACCACAGAATCTTAGTTGACAATGTAACTACACAGTAATATTTCGTATTTTGGCTTGAAATAATGTGATTCATGATATAAAAGTTTATTGCTAATATGAAATGAGTAGGAGTGGAGGGTTACCGAAGGCTGAAAATGACTTTTCAATAAAGTCAGTCACGCAGGGGCTGCGTATAAGGAACTAAGGCAGATATCCCACGCGAAGTTTTACAAGAGAGAAATCTGCCCTATAACAACTGTCCCGAGTACTCTAAGTTGCAAAACCTGGACCTTAAAACCTAAAACATTATTTAGGGCGTAAAACAGTAGTTTCTTAGCACCAAAAATCAACAGATTAACCTATGACCTCTAAACCTATTCACGGCGGAACGAATATGTTTATGGAAACGGCGCCAGGAGCTTCTCGGCGGAAAGTCCGAACATAGCCTACTGATGACAACACGGCAGATACAAATGCAAATAATCCGGTTAATATCAGACACAGAATAATATGTATAGAACAATATTTATAGTTAATTTAATTTGCATAAGATTATGCGATACAAATTGTTCGATCCGACGCACTATTATTAAACGGTGTGTGTATTATGAATTTTTCAAAAATCCCCCCTCTAAACCCCCCTCCACTGGTCCGATTTCTGCCCATTATACAAACTTGATCTTTCCTTTTTACATAAAACGATTAATATTCCAATAACAGCTGTTAGTTTTGTAAACGATCAAACAAAAGTATCGCTAGAACGCTAGAGTGTTACACAGACAACACATGTTATGTTTATAGTATATTTATATATATCACTATATATAGTATTATATATATATTTTATATTTATATATAGTATTGAAACAGGAACTCGTTTTCGTCATTTCCTGGGTAGAACGATGGACATTCGTGAGGAAAATCTTATTACGAAAATCGCGTCATGAGTACGACCTCAATAGCTGATTACTTAAGGCTGAAATCTGCTAAAAATGCAAATATCTCCCCATGCAAATAACATTTTTAGCACATTAAATTTGCAACAAGATGAATAATAAAATCCTTAGGACTAACCCTCGCTAGAAAAAGGATGTAACCTGCTGATAACCTGTCCAAATTAGCCTTAGTTGTAAAAAGTGGTAAACAAATAATTGAACTTTACTTTGTGAGATACATGCGTATGCGTTTTGTAACAACTTCATCATTCATAGATCATAAATGTTTATTACTCAATATTTAGCCGTTTAATTCGACACTAAATGTCACATTTGATATTTGCTCAAATCGGACTTAGAATTGAGGGGTTTCCGAGGTGGGATTAAAAAATTCGAAATATCTCCGTTACGTTCTATGCATTTTTTCGTTGCTCAAGTATTAAGCGAGTTATTTGCACTTCCTTATTTTCCGCATTCAGTACCCCCGCCCCTCCTACTCGTTCTTTCCCATGGAAATAGGCGGTGAAATATAATCAAAAGCGTATTATACCAACAGGTGGGAAATCTGCTTAGTTTACGCAGCCCATGCGTGACGGCCGTTTTTTTCCGATTTCCGTTAACGCGGATTTCAGTCCTTCTCGTGATCCGAAATTCACTTTGAGTAACTGAGTGAATAAAACTCTCGTGCTCAACTTCAATTTTGATTCATTTCAACTCAGGCTTCTTATTATTACAGGAGAAATAGAGAATGACAGAAGGAAATCATGAGTGTGTTACTCCAGTATATGGGAAATCTGCTTACGTTACGAGGCCCCTGCGTGGCAGATTTTGCAAGGGTCTTGGAATTAGGTAATAACTTCGAGTGACCTACGGTAAAGTTGGTCTGTCCTAAAGGGAGATTCGCTAATAGAAAATAATTTCCTGTTTGGCAAAGGTCAGGGAGAGGCGGATTAACATAGGATATTGTAGCACTTGCAACTGTCCTGCGTATAATACATTGTATAGCGAATTATACATGGGATATACAAAGTGGGGCATGTATTCATCGGGAGATATACACGATGCAAACGAGGAAGGTCCAGCGTTATATTGGAATGGGTCTGGCAGCCGACCAAAGCAGTCCCTACGGCTATCTACAAGGGTCAGCCTCTGACTATACCACGGTATGGATTTTACATTTGTCACCTGTGTTTATATCTTGGTAGGGATCCTACCAGCTTACAGGGTCCTACATACATTATGGGGTCCATTGCTATCCCTGTAGTCTGAGGTCAGAGTATGGAAAACGAGAAAATCTAAGGCTCAACTGCTACTGCGTTCAGTCGCCTTTAGCGGCACGTGAAGGAGTTAGTCAGCATGTGGCGAAACTTCTGAATGGAAGTAAGAAAATAATTCAGCCGCGCAGGGGGAGCGGAAACTAAGTCGATTTCCCAAGTATTTGCATTTATCTCAAGATTAAAAGTTCAATGATAACAATATTTTGTATTTAGGCTTCAAATAAAGCGCTTAATAATATGACAGCTGTTCGTTAATATGACATCAGTAGGATGTCCTAAATTGAAACTGGGGAGGGAGTCCTTTAAAGAAGTCGAATTTCGTTAGTTTTAAATATTTCCGTTGTTATGGGTCAGGTCGAAAAATTGTATAGAACAACTTTATTGCAAAATGTGCTATAAATGTTGTTACTTGCGGTTTTCACTATCTTCAATATCAATTGAGATGGTAGGATTTCTTATTATTCGGCCTTCAGCAAACCCCCACTCCGACTCATATCATAATAATAATAATAAGCTGTTATAATATCACCCTGTTTATTCTAATCTTAAATACCAAACATTGTTTCCATGAGACCTTTATTAAGCTATTTTAGCTCCACCAAAATTTTATAACAATTTTAGATCATAGAATTAATTATTTTTAATAACGATGATATTTACGATTTATATTTAACATTTTCCTAACCCTTTTAGCCCAACTCTTAATATTCTGATTACAGTACATTAACATTCTGATTACTGAACCTTTACTTTCTGATTACTGAGCATTTACAATCTGATTCCTGGACATTTACATTCTGGTTACTGGGCATTTACATTCTGATTACTGGGCATTTACATTCTGGTTACTGGGTATTTACATTCTGGTTACTGGGCATTTACATTCTGATTACTGGGCATTTACATTCTGATTACTGGGCATTTACATTCTGATTACTGGACATTTTCATTCTGATTACTGGAAATGTATTTTCTGATTACTGGACATTTTCATTCTGATTATTGGATACTTACATTTGATTACTGGCCATGACTTTCTGATTACTGGACATTTACGTTCTGATTAGTGAATATTTACTTTCTGATTACTTGACATATACATTATGATTACTGGGCATTTACATTCTGATTACTGTATATGCTCATTCTAATTAATGAACATTTACAATCATATTACAACTTATTTCAATTTTGACTATTTTTTTCATTATATTACGCATTTTTTCAGCCTATGATTGTTGTGTGATACTTGTTACAATAATTTGGTATTTCTTTCTTTTTCAATATCCATTGATATTAGTGAACTCAAATTAATCCGTGGAATATTTGACCGAAAACATACAATGCACTAAACATATTTTCTTTTCTTTATTTAGTCACTTGGATATATGCCACTTTTCAGCCATTCTAATTATAAACATAGCGTACCTACTTATAAATTACATATCACAGAATTTGTATACCGTTTTTTTTACGATGCTGTAGTGTATTCTTTTTTGGAACTCAACTAATACTTTCACGTTATATTTCAACACCTATAAGATCTTAGATTTATTAAATTTCAATTTTTGCAAGAGAACTACTGTACTGTGTGTTTGTATCTATTTTAAAACACACAGTACAGTAAGTCTTGTTTCCCTAAAGTCAACATGGACTATTTTGGATACACAAAACAGGTAAAATAATTTCTTTGCTGAGAAATGCAAACTGAAACAAAGTATATTTTCGTTCTTTTATTTACTTGTAATGGGACTGTGAATAAATTCATGAATATCTCACTTAAATAAAAAGAGAGTGTTCTTTATTATTATTATTTATTTATTAACGTCGACTTTTTGCAACTTAGGCCAATCGGGACGGGTTATCTACAGGTTACCACCCTTTTCTAGCCAGGGTGGGATTTCAGGACGTTATTTAATGAATTTCGTCACTAAATAATTTCCTTTGCCCAGGCGAGAATCGAACTCGCCACTCTAGGTTTACCATGTGAGATAAAGGTCAATGCTTTAACTCGCATGGCTAACCTGAGCCCCTTGTTCTAAACCGCACCCCCCCCCCCCTGAGAGTGTTCTTTGTGTATGAAAGAAATTATATCTAGTGATTATTTGGTAGGACTAAAAAAATGAAGTTTCCGAAATGATGTCTTAGGAATAGGGCTGCTGAAGTTGTCTACTAGAGTGTACATCAAAAACATATATTCTGTTGTACATTGTTTCCGAAGACACAGTTAAATAAATAATTAATTAAATTAATGAAAATTTTAAATAGTAACGTTATAAAAATAATACACCCATTTCCCACCTACCTACGATTGTGGTTAATCACAGTCTAAATGATTGATATTAAAGTAAAAAAAGTTGTTAATTATGCACAAATTAAAGGTTTATTATTACCGATACTTGTCATACATGCAATACAAAAAACAGGATATAATTTTGAGTAGCTATAATGCAGGTTATAGGAATGAATTTTACTGACTAGCTTGAATCAATATGGTGGAGGAATCTGGTTGAGCAAACAATCGCGATGGGTGCCTCCGTCCTTCTGATAAGGGAACAATGACGTCAAAGATAATCCAGTCTTGTATTCAAGCAGCTACCCCCATCTCAATATTAGTCTATCCCGAATGCTTCGTTCAATCATATATGTGACTACTTATCACCAAGGGATAAAAACCCCGCAAGGGACCAAAAACCTTACAAATATTTAAGCATTCTAGTCACTCTACATAAAAAAATATCTTCTGACGAAAAAAGAAATAAGCGTTTCAGTATGCTGTATTAGCAGATTTCCCTTAGAGAAAATCAGCTATTGAGGTTGTACTCATGACGGAATTTTTCTTCAAATGTCCATCGATCCTATCTAGTAGATGACGAAAATGAGGTCCGTAACAAACTGTATATATATATATATATATATATATATTTGTCTGTTAACGCTCTAGCGGTCGCAATTTTCGTTTGATCGTTACCAAACTCGATATTTAAACGTTTTATGCAAAAATAAAGATCAAGTTCTTTAGTGGCTGAAATCGGACCAGTGGAAGGGGGGGGGTTTAGAGGGGAGGATTTTTTAAAATGTGAAATATTTCCGTTACTATACGTCGGATCGAAAAATTGTATAGAATCAATCTTATTGCAAATTAAATTTACTATACATAATGTTATATACATATATTCTGTATCTTGAATATTAACCGAGATATTTGCATTTTTCTGTTTTCAACTTCTGAGATGAGATCGGCCAACTTCGGGTCTAGTCGTGAGTTTCCGTCAAGAGCTAGTTCGGGTCGTTCCCGTAACTGTTTGACTCTCTATTCTGAAATTTCTCTATTGTAAAACTTCACGTGGGAAATCTGCTTAGTTTACGCAGCCCCTGCGTGACGGACTTTTATTTTGTAACATATACATTTTTATCAACTATCTACTCAAATATAATATAAAAAAATAATAAGAAAATTAAATATAAAAATAAGTAAGATAATTTACAAAGAAAATTAATAAATGAAGTGTTAAAAATAAATAAATAAAATAAGAACAAAAACAAATCATTTAAAGTTAAACTAAACCCACGTTTAATTTGCGAGTCTATGAAAGGTAAATATATTGAATTGTAATTCCCATTCTTCACAATCAACTTTACATTCTAATGTATTTTTGCTACATCCATATCTATACTTTTGATATACTTTATAAGTTTTTTATTATATTTGTTAAATATAATTTGAGGTGGTTTTGGCCAATTACCTCCTTTTAAAATTGTGTTCATTATTAAATTTGATATATTTTGATTAAGAGTTGAACAATCATAAAGTATATGTAAAAACGTTTTTGCTGTCTGTGAGTCGCAAGTACATTTGTCATTGTCTTGAATTTTAAATCTTGTTAAATAATGTCCTGTCTATCCATGTTCCGTTAGAAATTGTGTGCATTTGTGATGGTGACTCTTGATTGTGTTGTAGTTGAGTTATAATATTCTCAATATTTTTTGAGTTACAGCATCCTATGATGGGTGTTACAATATGTCTATATTTTTACCGATACAGAATTCCATCTTGAGTATTATAATAGCATAGCCTACATGTTTAGAGTTACAATATTCTATCTTAAGTGTTACCATGCGCTCTATATTTTTTGAGTTACAGTATTCCATCTTATATCTTTAGACTTTTTAGCAGATTTCCCTTCTATCCAGGAGATGACGAAAATGAGGTCCGTTCAAAACTATATATATACATATATATATATATATATATATATATATATATATATATATATATATATATATATATATATTATATATATATATCAGTCTTTGTACTCTCTGTAGTTTTTTCAAATTATATTGTCTGTTCAGTCCATTATATGCAATGCTTGAGATGAGAGTCCCCATTTTAATTTTGAAACTAAGGAGAAGTTACGTATAAGTCTAAGCAGTTTGTTTTGTAGTTGGTTATATGTGAGTTCCATTTTAATTTTTCATCAAAAATTACTCCCAGATATTTTAATGTAGTTACCCTATTTATTTGTTGGCCTTGCATGCGTGTGGTAAGAAGAGGAATTGATCTTTTTTTAGACAAAATAATGTAATTACATTTGTTAGTATTAAATTGGAGTTTGTGCTCTTTAGCCCATAAATCAGTAATGCGTATCTGTAAACAATTTGGATTTTATCAGAATAATAATGTCATCTGCAAAAGCTATGATTTCTGTGTTACGAGGTAATTCGTTTCGTAGTTATTCATAATTAAATTCCACAATAATGGGGAAAGACATGAGCCTTGCGGAGTACCTAATGATTGTACTTTGTGAGTAGTAACTGTTGGTGTTGTAATGTAAGTCTTCCTGTTCTGAAAAAAATCTTGAACTAGTTTATATAAACTAAAAGGGCAATTTAGTCTACGTAAGGTCAGTAAGATTGAGGGCCACCAAGCGTTATCAAATGCTCCTTTTATATCTAATGATATCAGAACAGTATGATTACCGACGTTCAATGCTTCTTCGATAAATGTATACGTTTTCTGAAGGGCATCTGTGGTAGATGTTTGTTTTACTACTGAACAGACATACAGACACTTGCTCTATGACTGCAGACTACTAACAGACCAAAGGAAAACTTTAAAACCCAACTAAAATCCCGACAAAAAAATTGGCCTGTTGAGGAAAAACTATTATTTTATAAACATAATAAACCATTAAAACAGAAAAAATGTATGACTTTCTGAATTATTTGAAACTGAAATACAGTTAAATTAATTATTTATTCAGCATTGAATTCAAAATTTGTTTTTGTTTTTCTTTTCTTTTTCTTTGTTGCAAATAATTTTATTGTACAAATATCTTATGTTATTATAGTTAAAAAAAAAAAAAATGTATCAAGCACGCGTTATGTACTAATTATTGTACGGGACTTGTGGATAATAAACTCCTTTCCTGTAAGGTTACTTCAGGAAGGAAATAAATAAATAAATAAATAATATAATATATTATATGTATATTAAATATATTATATATATATAGTAATATATTATATATATATATATATATATATATATATACATATATATTTATTTTATTTATTTATTTATTTCCTTCCTGAAGTAACCTTACAGGAAAGGAGTTTATTATCCACAAGTCCCGTACAATAATTAGTACATAACGCGTGCTTGATACATTTTTTTTTTTTTTAACTATAATAACATAAGATATTTGTACAATAAAATTATTTGCAACAAAGAAAAAGAAAAGAAAAACAAAAACAAATTTTGAATTCAATGCTGAATAAATAATTAATTTAACTGTATTTCAGTTTCAAATAATTATATATATATATATATATATATATATATATATATATATATATATATATATATATATATATATATATTGGTCTGTTAACACTCTAGTGGTCGCAATTTTTGTTTAATCATCACCAAACTCGGTATTTAGTCGTTTTATGTAAAAAGGAAGATCAAGTTCGTTAACAGCTGAAATCGGACCAGTGGGAGGGGGGGGGTTTAGAGGGGGGATTTTCAAAAATTCAAAATATCTCCGTTATTATGCATCGGAGCGAAAAATTTTATAGAACCAATCTTATTGCAAATTAGGTTTACTATAAATATTAGTATATACATTTATTCTCTATCTTAAACATTAACCGAGATATTCGCATTTTTATGAAGTCTGTGGTCGGGTATAGTTCGGATTAGATCGGCCATTTTCGTCAGTACTCGGCTCAGGTGGAAGCTTCTTCTAACCTTACCGGTCGTTTTGTTCTTACCTTCATTACTTTGTGTGATTTACGCAAATACGGTCTGTTCATCCGCCGCCCCCCTCCTTCTTTTGTTCTTGTACTACTAAAATTTGAGTTATTAAAATATAAATTACTTTTTACAATTCAAAAGCCGTTTCAGTTGGGAATTTATTAAAATTAACTGAAAGTTTTCTTATTACCGTTTGTATTTATTCATGGTGGGCTTGTATTACCAGTATGCAGATTTTTCTATTGTAAAACTTCACATGGGAAATCTGCTTAGTTTACGCAGCCCCTGCGTGACGGACTTTTTTTTTCCCCTCTTAGTAACCCTATCATAAGTTATTTATTTGAGTAGGTACATGTTCCATTGCCACAAGGAATATTACATTTATGATTACGTTTAAATACATTTTTACCTCACATACTATTTAATGGATTATTGCCGTACAGTCGAATATAATATAAATAAAATAAAAATAGAATGAAATAATAATATGAAATAATGAATAAAAAATAAAATAAATTATTGAAATTATATAAGCACAAATAAAATTGGTTAACAAAATGAAAAAAAAAAAAAAATCTAAATAAAGAGTCCGCCTTGCGTATCATTATATTATGCTGTATATTTTTATCGTTAGAGTATTCTATCTTGCCTATGATAAATTTATATATCTTTATTAACGCATAATTTTTGTCATGTCATACTTGGGATGGATGGTCAATCGAGGACATTTATTAGAAAATCCTTTTTTGAGTACAACCTTAACATCAAATTCCGTTATAGGACAATCTGCTATTAAAAGTAAGTTGCGCATACATAAAAAGTTCAAACCGTGAATACACTATCCCAAGCCCAATTGAGATGCAAATCCCTGCTCCAAACTAAACATCTCTAATTCAATAGCTGAAGCGTGTCCGGAAAGAGCGAAACGCCTAGGCAAGGACCGAACCAAAGCCGCCCCCAGAGTGTAATCTTGTTTAGAGAGATTTGTCGATTGTCCCCCCACCCCGGCAATCGAATTGAATGGGATTAAACTAAATACGCCCTTCATTTACATCTAGTCTTTGCCCTAAGCACCATTAGTCAGCTGGCTATTCACTGCCTGCCTTATCAGCTGATAAGCACCGCCCACACAGATTGCCGCTCAGCTGTTTCAAATGTCAATGTCAATTATTTAATTGCTGTATTGTTACGCGAATAATAAACAAGAAGTCATCCATTATAGTTGAAATTGAAAGATACAGATAACTAGTTGTCCTGACAGAAGTTGTCCTGCATGCTATTTCAAGTGATTAGGATATTAAATTTAATTATTTTATGTTCAAAAGAAAATCTACTTTTAATAACATTAAGAACAACTTTAGTTATATGCACGTTTGCCTAAAAACAAATAGAAAATGAAATATCCCGAATTTTTTATTCAGGCCTCCCTTATTCCCCCACTGCCGTTCGAACCTAAAACCAATTAATATAGCTTATAATCAGGGAAGCATTAACGCTAATTTGTATATACAGTTTTGTTCGGTTGAATAAAATTGTTGGAACCTACTTCAATCGTTTATACTTTGTTATACGACAAAAGTGAATATAACAAAAGTTACTCTAAATAACAAAATAAACAACTTTTATACTGTGCATATTTTCCGAAAAACCAATGGCAAACGGAAATATCGCTATTAGCAGATTTACCTTAAGGGAAATCAGCTATTGAGGTTGTACTCATGACGGAATTTTAGCAGTTTTTCTTCAAATGTCCATCAATCCTACCCAGGAGATGACGAAAATGAGGTCCGTTCACAACTGTATATATATATATATATATATATATATATATATATATATATATATAGATCTATCTATCTATATATTTGTCTGTTACCGCTCTAACGGTCGCAAGTTTTGTTTGATCGTTACGAAACTGGATATTTAGTCGTTTTATGTAAAAAGAAAGATCAAGTTCGTTAACGGTTGAAATCGGACCAGTAGGAGGGGGGTTTAGCGGGAGGATTTTCGAAAATTCGAAATATTTCCGTTACTATACGTCGGATCGAAAAATTGTATAAAATCAATCTTATTGCAAATTAAATTTACTATAAATATTGTTATATGCATTTATTCTCTATCTTGTATATTAACCAAGATATTTGCATTTTTATTAAATCTCGGCGGATAACAGATGAGAGTGTTTCTCACTAAAAGCTAGGTCGGTCGTTTCCTTAACTGTTCTCCTGAAATTTCTCTATTGTAAAACTTCACGTGGGAAATCTGCTTAGTTTATGCAGCCCCTGCGAGACGTCCTTTTTTTAATTTTAGACCTCCCTTACAACCTCCACTCATGCTCCATCTGCCGGGCTGATGAGTAAATCTAAACCATCCAAGGCCGGTCAAACTGTTTAGGAGGAGATCAGTGATATACACACGTATAGTAGATTTATATATATAAAGATAGCCCATAACAGAATATAATCTAAATGAATTTATCCTGACCTGTCACTAGCTACAAAAAACTTCAGCTCACGTCCTAACCTCAATTTCCCACTTTTTAAGAACTTCGAAAATCCGTTCATAATTGTACATATATATTTCCGTCTCTTACTGCTCTTTGATCACAATTTTTTGATCATCGGTACCAAAATCGATATTCAAACGCTTTCATATAAAGCTAAAGATCATGTTCGATAGCGGCTGAAATCGGAAAAGTGGGAGGGGGGAGTTGGTAGAGTGAAAGATTTCGAAAGTACATGACATATCCGTTATTATACGTCACACACACGGCAAAATCACCAATTTAGATGGACAAAAGTAAAGTCAAAAGTTTCGAATTTCTCAATGCTTGACCTTTTCATTATTAGTTGGTAAGATGCTTAATACTAATATTTGCCGCCATACCGTGTTTATAAACAAATAGTAAATGAGTGAATCATCCTGTTTACACAAGTGCCTAATAACCGGCAGTCGGATTATCTTTATTCGACGGCCATTTATTATGTTCAAGGTGTGTGTAGCGCTAAGTCTTTTTGCTTTTATTTAACAATGGACATTACTAAGACAGGTAAGATATTATTTTTCCACACTCGTTATTGAATATACATTGCAATATACCTGTAGAGTTAATTTAGAAATTTGTAAATTTATGCCCCTTTTCAATAGCGAAAAACTATATAACCCCCAAGTTACCCCAAGGATTTGTTTCATCAATCCTTATAGTCTTTAAATGTTGCAACGAATTTGTGCGTTTTGGCTGATACATAATTTTTTTCAGACACAACACACCGAATCTTGAGGAGGTAATTTTTTGAACAGTGGCTTAAGTTTCCCCCAAATAAAACCGCCAAGAACACTTGCTGAAATTTATTCTTACTTCCGCTCAAATAAATAATAAAAAAGATGTGGAGATTGGGCCTTTGAAAATTAGAATTTCCCGTCTTTCCGACAAAATTTCGGAAAGGTGGGACAAATGTCACAGAAAACTGGTTGAAAAGAGTTTTTCAATAAATACTCTAGTTGGCTGGATTCAGATGACTTGGATTTTAATATTTCAGTTACCCAACCCACTTGTCAACGCTCAGGACGCCCTGAAAAATGTTTCGAATGTTCTAGTGAGAAAACAAAAAAAAGAAAAGTCAGCGAGTTATTGAAGGTAGACAGTGAAAATATATTTATTCTATCTGTGTTAACAGCATTAAAGTTTTTTTAAATGCGTGCCAATTTTATAAATTAATTCCTTAATGATTTTATTAATTATTTTATTTTGTTGTTGTATCATGTTTCCCATACTCTGGACTCTCCATAGATTAATGTAGGAAAGTTTTAGATTTTTGCATTAAATTTGACTTTTGACCACTGTGCGCTCGCCAATCGTGTCAAACAATGAATTAGATTTTTTTTTATTTTTTTTTCCCGTAATCTGGGACCCCAAAGATTCAATATGGACAAGTTTCAGAATTTTGTCCACCTAAATCGGTCATATTTTCCACTGTGCGTCGTGGAAAAATAGCATCACGCATGAACAGTTGGTCCAATTTTGCTAATTATTTTTTTTTTTGTGTTTGCCATTGTTAGGAGAAGGTTGTTAAGAAAGAAAAATTTAAAATATTTGTTTTACCCATATAAAATAAGCTAGCAAGAAAAACTGCCGAACTAGAAAAATAAATCACAATAACCTAAAATCTCTTAAAAATAATACCAAAAATGTTAACTTACGTCTGCCGTTTATATTCAAGATCAGCCGTTACCTGTAAAAAAAAAATGATATCAGTTTTGGCGTCAAAATTGTAGTAACAAGTTTCGAATAAAGATTTCGAGAACTGATTAATTAAATGAATAAACCCTTAAAGTCAGTACAGCAGGGTGCAAAACGTTTATGGATCCAGTGTGAAACTGGGATGCCCCAAGTATAGAAAAGATTAGTGAGTTAAGAAATTTTTGAATATCCAATAGCACATTTCTCTAAAAGTATTGGGTTTTACAAACAGTATTTGGGATACGTTTGACGTCAGTATATTAATTTATGTCGGTCAAACTTTGTTTGTTATTCATAGAAAGTATTATTATTTTTTTTAACAGCCACTACGGATAATTGGGATGGATTGTCCACAAGTTCTCACCTTTCTCTAGCCAGGGTCGGTCAAAGGATTTTATTTAATGACTTCGTCAATAAATAAATCTCTATTGCCAAAGCAAGAATTGAACTCGCCATTCTAGGATTACCGTATGAAATTAATGCTAACGCTTTAACATATAAAATAAACTAGTTATAATAATGTTTATGAGTTCATTTAAATAATATAAAAATTATATTAAATAAAAAACGGATATTTTTATCAACTATCTTTGAATACAAAGACAAATTAAATGCACGAAAACAGAATAAGTGGTAATAACCAGCATCGTACATAGTCCAATAACACGGTCGTATTTAATTCAACGAATTGACAGAACAATATGTGAACAGAGTCAAATAAAAATCATTTTTATTTCTGGACTAGTTACACAAGAAGTATTATTCAAGAGATGACGAAACTAAGGTCTATCTATAATTATATATATATATATATATATATATATATATATATATATATAAAATTGTAACCTCTGTCTGTACATTGATTTTTTCCGCGAAATTTCACGATAACTTTTCGTTTCACATGTCATTGACACCATAACTGCATTTTGTTTTTTGGTCTGTGTTGTTTGTTTATTTGTTTGTTTGTTTGTTACCTTTTCACGCATAAACGGTTGAACCGAATTTTATGAAACTTGGTATGTTATATACTACTAAACCCAACTTAGACTTTAGGCTATATTGATCATCCTCTGGCGACGAACATGGAGTGGGGCCATATCTAAGGGCGAAGAAGGAGAGTGGGGGGTTGTAAATGAGGGCTTGAAACTTAAAATAGCGGTATTTCGTTTTCTATTCGTTTTTTATTTCGGCAATTAGGAACATAACAAAAGTGGTTTATTTGGTTATTAAGAGAGTAACATTGGTTACATAAACTTTTTGCCGTATACGGAAGTATAAATGAGTTATAAGCTAAAAACCTTAAACGGGAATCAACACTTTTTATTTGGTAAACCAAAAACTCAACCGAACTAAGAAAAATCCTGTATGTGAATTTAACACTCCTTCAATGATAATAAGGGTGTGCTGCGCCAATTATTTTCTAGCAGACGAGTCAGGAGTCGGGGTTGTAAGGTAGGGAGCCTGTAATTAAAAATTGTGATATTTCGTTTCCTATTTGTTTTTTGTTTTTGGCAATTATGCGACATAACACAATACTGTTTATTATGTAAAATAAAGTAACATTTGTTTATATTCACATTTATACCAAGTATCAACGAGATAAACACTGAAAACTAAAAACGGTAAGCCGAACAATTGTCATTTTGGCACTAACGATTGAAAGGAACTTAACTCAACTTGGCATGTGAATGTAGCATTATATCTTGAAACGGCTTAAAAGGCTTTATATATTTTTTTAGCTTTCAAACGGGAGGGGGGGGTGATTATAAGAAAAGCCTAAAATAAGAATTCACAAGTATATTACATCTTCTGTTCGGTTTTGAGTCACTTGTATCAGGTCTTTGTAACGTATCAAGGGAAAGTGAAGTTTAATTCAAACATAGTTTTGGGCGGGCAGAACACTTTCTATGCTTATGAATTAATATATGTAAAAAAAAACTACATGCACAGGAGACGTTAGAAACACATAAAAATATTGTGGACAAGTGAAGCCTTCCATTACAAATAATTTTATAATTAACGAAATCCACGGCAACGATAGGGTATATACGATCGGAAAATGTGAAAATATTGTGAAAAGGAAAGGCTTGCCAAAAAAAAAAAAACATCATCATTAAACCTCAAATGAATTCCTGAGCGAAGAGCAGGGTATCTTAGCTAGTATAGTAATATAAATATATAAATATATATATATATATATATAGTATATATATATATAATTTATTTAAAAGAAATAAAAATTTGAAATACTTTCAATGATTGCTATTTTAAAAACTGGTGTTTTAGACCATATAATAATTTGACGATACTGTTCAGAAAATGACATCAAATGTACTAATTTCACTTCCTTATCATATTATATGTGTTTATTTAATTTTAACGCCAAGAGCATAAGAATAATTACTTTTTGGAATAATTAAAGGAGAATCTTAGAGGGCGTAAATTTTAGAAAACGCGCCCGCACAATGGAGACAAAGAAGAAAAGGATAAGACGGAGTTTATCGTAGAAAGTTCTTCTAAACACCGAGTTGAACAAGAGCCGGAATAAACTCGAATAAAAGATAAGTCCGTCTGTTTTCTCTATTAAACTTAGTGATTGTAAGCATTTAATTACAACCCATCTCTCTCTTCTTTGGGCTTTAGGGGCCTAAACTTTAAACAAGTCCTCTTTACTCAGCAACAAGAGGTCTGTTTTTCTCCCCCCTTTACTGTTTTTATAGCTCCCTGTTCCTATGATGATTCATTTAAGGATTGATTTTAGTTAGTAAAGTTTAAGTGAGGATTATTAATGTTTGTTGTTTGTATTTGTAATATTGGAAGTCTATTGAGCAAGTTTATCACTGCCTTAGTTTATCACTGGAATGAGAAACAATGACTTGAAAGTGTTTCATAGGTCACTGCAAATAGTAATCAACATTTCTTCTATTCCAAATATCCAACAAGGCATGGAACATAATTTGGTTATTTTAAAAATAAAAAAGGTTAATCAATAAGTCTGCGTTCGAACAAAATGTTTTTAAATTCCTAAATCTGCCAAAATCATTATTGGAGTCTCAACACTTAATATTTATGCTCAAATGTTTGATATGAGAAATCACAAATCTATTTAAATATTAGCAAATCCATACGTTTGAGTATTAGCAATGATAAGTCTCTTGGGAAACTCCGAAATAAAAGAAACTGTCCTTCACACTGGAGTAGCGTAAATTAAGCAGATTTTCACCAGACTAAACTGGTCTCATCTTACCATATATACACACTAGATAACCCGGCAAACGTTGTTTTGCCATATAAATTATTTCTAGTTTCTAGATAAATTCTAGTGTAGACAAAAAGTAACTTACTTATTATAAGTGTGTATGTGGTATATGCATGAAATAGGCATGGAGCGCTATGAACGATAAGGGAATATAAAAATAACAAACGCCAAACAATATTATTTTTAAGTTATTATAGTTTATTTCTTAAAATTAAGATTAAATTCTGTTTACTTAGAAGTGACGCCGGTATAGAGTGGCATTTCACTCACCAATAAAGGCGCTCAAATTTTAAGAATCTAAGATTGGTAACACTAAGGATATATCAGGATTAAACTTTAATAATAGAAATAAATGTTTATCATCATAAAATAAAATTTAGATTTGCCATAAGCTAACGGAAATTTTAATGGATGTACATGTACAGTTAAAAACACTATAATTGATCAGTTATCGAGCGGGATAATAATGATTAAATTACTTAAATGGCTATAAAAAAATAGGGGTTGGTGATAAAATAGTAAAAATTTAGGGTTGTATGTATTTTTTTAATGCCACATTATAAAAAAATAAAAACAAAAAATTTCGTTCAGAAATTAAAAAAAAAATGTTAAGGGTGAACAACCTTTATCAATTAGGGGTATAAAAAATAGATAATAGCCGATTCTCAGACCTACTGATTACGCATATAAAATTTGGTAAAAATCGGTATAGCCGTTTCGGAGGAGTACGCTAACTGACATTGTGACATGGAAATTTTATATATTAGATTTTATACTTCCAAATATAGATCCATAAGATCACGTTGATGATCGATAAAATATTAATTGATGCTGTCATCACTAAACCGTAGAATACAATATCTGATAGTTATCCTTTAAATAAGATGTTTCACGATAAATTAGCATATTGTTGATTTACGACGATAACTAAATGTGGGGGTTTAATAATTAAGTCTGGAAACTAAAAAATGCAAAAATCTCAATAAATATTCACGATGAAAGAATACAACAATTATACGAACTTAAATTTGCAACAAGATTGATTATAAACCATTTTTCGATCCGACTCAGAGATATTTTGAATTTTCGACTTTCTCCCACTCTTCTGCCGTGAACGAATTTAATGTATAGTATTACATATGGCGTGAAACAGAGTATGTAGATCTCTCTCTCTCTCTCTCTCTCTCTCTCTCTCTCTCTCTATATATATATATATATATATATATATATATATATATATATAAAATTGTAACCTCTGTCTGTACATTGATTGAAATTTCACGATAACTTTTCGTTTCACATGTCATAGACACCATAACTGCATTTTGTTTCTTTCGTGTCTGTTTGTTTGTTTGTTACCTTTTCATACATAAACGGCTGAACCGAATTTCATAAAACTTGGTATGTGTATTACTACTAACCCAACTTAGACTTTAGGCTATATTAATATCCTCTGAGATGAACAACGAGGGTTATAAGGGAAGCCTAGAAATTAAAAATAGCGATAATTCGTTTCCTATTGGTTTTTCGGCAAATATGAACATTACAAAAGTTGTTTATTTTGTTATTTAAAGTAACTTTTGATATATACACTTTTTTTGTATACCGAATTATAAACGAGATATACACTAAAACCTATAGCGGAAGTGAACAATTTTATTTGGGACAAAAGACCCAACCGAAATAAATAAAACACGGTATATGTATTAGCACAAACGCTTTCATTATAATAAGCCATAACAAAATTTCTAGGGACGGGCAGGAGTGGGGGTTGTAAGGGAAGCCTGACTTTAAAATAGACAAACATGCACATAACAAAAGCTGTTTACTTTGTTATTTAGATTAACTCTTGTTGTGTACATTTCTCCAGGAACAATGTGCGGAGCAAGTAATTTGCGTAGAAATATTGATATGCGCAGCAATTCATTCCTATTTGAACTATCAGGTACCTCAGCTGGAAAAATTAATTCAAATCAATGTTAATATTTTGTCCTTAATAGCTGAAATCTATGCATAATGCACAGGAGACGGAAAATATGTCAATTTGGAGGCCAGTGAAGAATTACATAAAAAATTAATTTTATTATTAACAAATGCCAACAACGGGTATTAACCCTAAACACTGGGGCGGGTAAATGTCAAATTATTGTGCAAAGTAAAGCCTTGCCAAAAAAATACCATCACCATTCAGCCTTAAATCAATTCCCGGGTGAAGCCGGGTATCTGAGCTAGTCTTCAATATTAACCGAGGATATTTGCATTTTTATTATGTGAGTGCGGAGATCAGATCGGCTCTATTCGGCTAAAGTCGGTTCCATTCGTCCCCGCAGAAAGCTAGTTCGGGTTTGGCATGGAAATTTCTCCATTGTATAACTTCACGAGGGGAATCTGCTTAGTATACGCAACCCCTGCGTGACGGACTTTTATTTCTTGGATGATGAGATACAACTAAATAAGTTGTAGAACTAAATTCAGTAATTTACATGCTTTATTCATTGATTATTTTCATCTCTACGTCTCATTTGCATACAGATCTACAAATCAAATAACTCTTTCCTTTTAATCAGTCGGATTCAGTATTTTTTGTAAAGTGTGTAGCTTGTCGGAGTTAAAAAAAAAAATCTTGAATAATTTCAATTGGCACTCAGAAAACCTATTTTTTTCTTTCCTTTTTCTTCTCATCACGGGGATCTCTTTGAGAAAGGGAAGCAACCCCTTCCTTGCCTCTTCTTCAATCCTGAAATATCCTCGTTTTCTTTTTCTTTTCGATTTACATCCGTTTGACTGTTTTTCAAACTAGTCAAGCCAGGGCGCAAAGGGACGATTGACTCCCTTTGATAAATATTTGTCTAAGGATTGTCAGGAACTCTCATTGCATAGAAATGCGCCGTCCGACGAAGACCGTAGTTAGCAAGTCGGTTTAAAATAAAAATCCCTTTGATTTCAGAAAATCCCTTTGAGAGAGACAATATTTTCACTCATTTTCCAGCTAACGATATACTTATGAAAATATTTGGTAAGATTGAGGATAAAATATAAGTGCAACTTTTATGAATTGAATATACTAATGGTTGTCTGAACCCAAAGGAATGACATAAAGCCAGGTTTTCGGAACTCCTAACATCAATTATTCTGTCAATTGATATAACAAACAGAATTCCTGAATTGTAAAGAAACAAATTTTAAATAGTAACTACAAAAGTCCTAACAACAACGGGGTAGCTGGGACAACGGGTAAAGAGGACAATGATGAAATAATCAAGTTCCTAAAAAAATAATGGATCCCTGGGCCATTTGCTATACCTCCAAAAGAAATCAAATTTTCTTGAAATATATAGAGTTTAAAGAGAGTTATTTGGATATAGCATGAAAAAAAAGAAAAAAGAAACCTTGTGGAAGAAATGTGTGAATTAGAGAGAGCTCATATGGGAAGATAAGTTACTGGGAGAGTACCAGAAAGGTATTCGTCAGGAACGCCATTAGCCAGATGTTGAAAAAGGTGTAAGATCACGATGTTGATCCATTTTGATTTCTCGTCAAGATCACTCAGTACTTTGACTCTCATAGATCCCATCCACAGTAAAACTGACAGCTATCCTCAAATCAGTAGGTCTACTTACTGGTTTAAGTCATGCCAGTTTTTCTGTGGATTACAATGATTGTGCTACGAGTGGAACACCTCTACATAAAACACTGTTCACGAATCCTCCTCGAAGACCTACAATGCCAACCGGGGAATTTATATACGTACATATATATTTATAAATAATCATTATTTTATTTTGAACAGGCTTCTTTTTCGTAGTTTACATCGATGGACATTGGCAGCAATTTTTTAAGTAGCGTATAAAACTTCAACAGCCAGATTTTCCTACTGAAATCCATTGAAAATAAAATAGATGAACAATCATTATTATAAGATAGAAAAGTCAGCTATTGAGGTTGGGTACTCATGATGACTTGTGAATTTTACCAAATTTCCATCGATCCTTCCCAGGAGATGGCATATGAGGTCCGTTCATAATTATATATAAGGAGGGGGGGTGGATTTGAAACATCTCTGTTATGATGCGTCATCAAGATGTCATTATACGTCGGAAAGAAAATTCTAAAAAACCAATATTAATTCAAATGAAATAACCTTTAAATGTTAATACACTCAACCACAAAAAAAACCGGACACTTCATTATTGTCGTATTAAAAGCTAATTTTCAGCAATTTTCTTTATGTGGGTATTCTAGTTATTACAGAGAATTTAGAGTCTAAGTCCATTGAACTAATTCCTTCAGGATTAGTAAACAATTAGATAAAACTCAGATTAGATTTATTTGTCGTGAAGTTGATCTATTCTAAACTGTAAGTTTTTCGCACATTTAAACATCTTTAATTATTAACCAAGCATTTTCTTTAATTAATGTTTTATTTTTATTTCGGTCCAGAATAATGGGTCTTTCAAACTTAGATGGAAGGCCGGAGCTTACGTAACATTAGCTTACATAACATACCGAAACGCTTGGGGTAGCGAAGTCTACCATTCACTGTAATAAAAATGAAGAATAATTTTTTTTTTAAATGAGTTACTTTATCTTTTTATTTTTTTTTATTTTGTATTTTTGTGTAAATAATCAATAAAAATTATTCACTTTTGGCAGATTTTGTTTAAATAACCTATAGATTAACCAATTATTTTAATTAAAAAGATTAATATACATATATATTAAGTATTTAACAAAATTATAAGACTAAATCTAAGTGTCCGGTTTTTTTTTGCGGTTGAGTGTATATACATACTTTCTCAATCATGAATGTTAACAGAGATATTTGAATTCTTTAGTTTCCATCCTAAGTAAACCCCCACTACTGCAATTTTCATATTGACAATAAAATGTAATATCATGACCGCTTTATTCTAAGGTTAAATACCAAATATGGTTTCATTAAACTTTTACTTTGTGATATTCAAGCATCCAATCAATTAAGACTTTTCGTCCTTTACTGGAAAATATTAATTTGATCTCTGCCATACTCGGTATTCAACCGTTTCAGTCAAGACTGACTGATATTTGTTATTAATTGAAGTCGGACTGGAAATGGTGGGGGTTTAGGGGGGAGGGGAATTTGAAAATTCAAAACATCACCGTTGTTATCAGCCCGATCGTAAAATTTTATAGAACCAATCCGATGAAGGTATTAATGTTCAACAATTGTCCATTCTATGTATGCTTTTGTACCTCAAGTATTAGGCGAATTATTCGTACGTCCTTCGTTTCTGTCTATAGCAACCCCCTCCCCTCCTTCAACTCATTGGATTTTTTTTTTAAGTAAATAAAGTATATTAGAGTTTAGATTACAAATGTGTTATACCAGCACGTGGGAAATCTGCTTAGTTTATGCGCGATTTTTATTATTTATTCGGCCTCAGCTTCCAGACAGACGACTTCATCCGTTCGAGTCTGTTTTGACGGGATTAAAATGAAGTTGCTAGAAATGAGGACGGGGATGAAGGAGCCCTCGAGTCGTGCACCTAGAATATGCAAACAAATGACCAATTAGGACCCTCTCTGCGAAGGTGAAAAAATAATATTTCTTACCGTCCTTTACGGAGCCTCGGAAAAGAATAGGTTTTCTTGCCGGTGTATACATCGTTTGTGCTCTAGAGTGAAATATAAATAAAAGGATTATGAAGTGAAAAAAAAAGTACCCGTGTCAATTATAGTCGCCAAGTGGAGTAGACAACGAATTTATATCATACTAGCTCAGATAACCGGCTTCGCTCGGGAATTGATTTGAGGCTGAATGGTGATGGTATTTTTTTGGCAAGGCTTTACTTTGCACAATATTTGACATTTACCAGTCCCAGTGTTTAGAGGTAATATCCATTGTTGGCATCTGTTAATAATAAAATTTATTTTTTATGTAAGACTACACTGTCCTCCATATTGTCATATTTCCCGTCTCCTGTGCATTATGCATAGATTTCATTTATTAAAGACAAAATATTAACATACATTTGAATTAATTTTTCCAGCTGAGGTACCTGATAGTCAGGGTCAAATTGGAATGAATTGTTAAGCATATCAATATTTCTACGAAAATTACTTGCTCCACACATTGTTCCTGGAGAAATGTATAAAAAAAAAGTTAATCTAAATAACAAATAGACATACCGAATTTTTTTAAGTTCGGTTTAATCGTTAGCGCCCAATGAAATAGTTGAATCCCGCTTTAGTTTATAGTGTATATCTCGTTTATACTTTGTTTAAAGACAAAAATGAATATAACAAAAGTTAGTCTAAATAACAGAATAAACAACTTTTGTTATGTTCATATATGCCGAAAAACGAATAGAAAACAAAATACCACTATTTTAAATTCAGGCCTCCCCTACAACCCCCACTCCTGTCCGTCCCTAGGTGTTGGTATGGCTTGTTATAATGAAAGCGTTAGTTCTAATACACATACCAAGTTTTATTTATTTCGGTTGGGTCTTTAGTGCCAAATAAAATTGTTCACTTCCGCTTTAGGTTTTAGCGTATATCTCGTTTATTATTCGGTATACGAAAAAAGTGTATATTACAAAAGTAACTCTAAATAACAAAATAAACAACTTTTGTTATGTGCGTAATGGCCGAAAATGCAATAGGAAACGAATTATCGCTATTTTAATTTTCAGCTCTCCCTTATAACCCTCACTCCTATTCGTCTCAGAGAATATTAACATACCCTAAAGTCTAAGTTGGGTTAGTAGTAATATACATACCAAGTTTCATAAAATTCGGTTCAGCCGTTTATGCGTGAAAAGGTAACAAACTAACAAACAAACAAACACACACGAAAGAAACAAAATGCAGTTATGGTGTCTATGACATGTGAAACGAAAAGTTATCGTGAAATTTCGAGAAAAAAGTCAATGTACAGACAGAGGTTACAATTATATATATATATATATAGATTTAGCATGACCACCAATTTTCAAAACTTTCTTCAAGTGCCCACTGATCCCTTCCTGTTTGTATTGTCATGCATTCCCATTTGGTAAAAAGTGAGAAAGAAATTAGGTTATGAAGTATATAAACCTCATAACCTAATTTCTTTCTCACTTTTTACCAAATGGGCATACATGAAAATACAAACAGGTAGGGATCAGTAAAGAAAACAATTGTTTATAATGGAAAACATATACTAAACATCAAACCTTTTGATGTGATATAAATTCATTGAAACTTAGTACAACCGAGTTTAGTAAATTATAATGTTAATGAATTTGTGCATGAAGAGAGTCATTTAATGCTGGAACAAATGGTGGAGGAGTTTTCCCAGAAACACAAATTCTACCATTTATATGTATATATAATATATATTAATAAAATAAAATATTTGTACAATAAAATTATTTACAACAAAAAAAAAGAAAAAAGAAAAACAAAACAAATTTTGGATTCAATGCTGAATAATTAATTAATTTAACTGTATTTCAGTTTTAAATAATTCAGAAAGTCATACATTTCTTCAGCAAACTGTTTTAATGGTTTATTATGTTTATGAAATAATAGTTTTTCCTCAACAGGCCAATTTTCTTGTTGTCATTTTAATTGGGATTTAAAATCTTCTCTTTGGTCTGTTAGTAGTCTGCCGTCATAGAGCAAGTGTCTGTTCAGTAGTAAAGTCGCAGTAACAGTTTGGTTAATCTGTTATGCCAAAACGATTTAAATAAGAATTTGTTGTTTCGTGTCCAGTTAATAATTGTGTCAAGTAAAAGTCTGTGGATTTTTGCCCTAATGTCTGGAATAAATATATTTAAATATTGTCCTTTCATAGTCGTATACCATTTCATTCATTAGATATAAAAGGAGCATTTGATAACGCTTGGTGGCCCTCAATCTTACTGACCTTACGTAGACTAAATTGCCCTTTTAGTTTATATAAACTAGTTCGAGATTTTTTTCAGAACAGGAATACTTACATTACAACACCAACAGTTACTACTCACAAAGTACAATCATTAGGTACTCCGCAAGGCTCATGTCTTTCCCCATTATTGTGGAATTTAATTATGAATAACCTACTAATTACCTCGTAACACAGAAATCATAGCTTTTGCAGATGACATTATTATTCTGATAAAATCCAAATTGTTTACAGAAATTCAAGTATTAATTAATATAATTACCCGCATTACTGATTTACGGGCAAAAGAGTACAAACTCCAATTTAATACTAACAAATGTAATTACATTATTTTTTATAAAAAAAGATATATATATATATATATATATATATATATATATATATATATATATATATATGTGTGTATATATATATATAATAAAAAATCTATATATATATATATATATATATATTCATATATATGTGTGTATAATGCAGGTGGTTTCCGCTAGATATGAAATGACCTTTCCATTTGAACTCCGTTGAACTTTTCCATTGAGGAAGAAAGGTCAAGATAGTTCAAATTGAAAGGTTCTGTCAATATTCACAGAGAAAAATTATATGCACCTTCATTGTTCTTTATTTTAAACAAATAATTTATTATTATTTTCTTACATAAATTATGAAATGTAAGTAGCCACATCATGAATTTTACTACTGTACTCAGACCTTAATATACGAATTCTTGAGTTTATTTTATCATAAACATTTATCATTACACATGTAATAAATGATACTTTAACCACAATTGCCTTGATGCGGAACTCATCTCAATAAATTAATACATTTACAATGAACTGGTAATTAATAACTTTTAAAAGAAGTTAGTAAATCATTTTTGTTGGAATCATTGTTTGTTTTTTTTCACTTTCCCAACTCAGATGATAACTTCATGAATATTCAATCTAATTGTCCTCCAAATAAAATTAAACTGCATGTTATATATATGTGAATATGATTTTAATATCTAGTTTTATCTCTGGGCCTAAATAAACTGCTAAAACACAATGTGCCATAGTAAACATAAGAATGTTATTTTAACATTAAGATATTGCCTCATATTTAAGGCCCTTTTTTTCTTTAAAGAAGCTTAGATAGCAATGAAATGTATATCGGTACCTGCTGTCAATTGGCATTTCTTCCAATTTTTAGCAGATTTCCCTTGAGGGAAATCAGCTATTGAGGTTGTACTCATGACGGAATTTTCGAAATTTTTCTTCAAATGTCCATCGATCCTACCTAGTAGATGACGAAAATGAAGTCCGTTCAAAACTGTATATATGTATATTTGTCTGTTAACGCTTTAGCGGTCTATTAACCAGATATTTGCATTTTTCAGTTTTTTTTTAATTTTAAAAATTAAAAAATTAAATTTTCAAATTAAATGTACTATAAATATTGTCATATACATTTATTCTCTATCTTGAATATTAACCGAGATATTTGCATTTTTCAGTTTTTAGCAAACCTCCACTTCTACTCATGTTACGTAAACAATACTCTGCTACATAATAAATCACATTATTGGAAGTTTAAAAACCAAAAATAGTATTCAAGAGACCTTTATTATTCGATATGCCTGCAAATATGCCCTGGTGACTCCCCCCACCCATCTTAAAGTTTTCGACTACTAAAATTTGATTGATTGAGATAAAAATTATTCTGGCTCATTATTAATTACAGTACTGGATATAGTAAATAGTTCTCAATAAAATTAATATGTTATATTCTGATATTTTTGAGTATTTGTTTTTCTTTGCGTTGTGAGGCTTTTTTNTTACATTTCTAACCTAACGCTTCCTGTCGGCAGGTTATTGAAATTGGATAACACATTTATTTCCGTTTGTATTTATTCACGGTGTCATTGTGTTAGCAGTATGTATTTATATTTATCTATTACTAAACTTCCCGAGGAAAATCTGCTTAGTTTACGCAGCCCCTGCGTGACGGACTTTTTTCTGATACATATTTATTATCTAATATTAATTATTAATTTATTGTCTTAATCTTATATTTATAGTATTTTTATATATATTTGTTTTATATTAATGTCCACTATGAGCTATTACGGCTAAGGGGCGGGTTTATCTATAGTTTACCACCCTTTTCTTGCCAGCATGGAACGAAGGATTCTATTCTATGAGTTTGTTACTAAATAAATTCCTACTGATAACTTTGAGTCACAGATTTGATTTTCGATCCGACGTATAGTAACGGAGATATTTCGAATTTTCGAAAATCCTCCCTTCTAAGCCCCCCCCCTCCCTCTTGCTTGATTTCAGCCGTTAACGAACTTGATCTTTCTTTTTACATAAAACGACTAAAAATTGAATTTGGAAGCGATCAAACAAAAATTGCACCGCTAGAGTGGTAACAGACAAATATATATATACACAGTTTTGAACGGACCTCATTTTCATCATCTACTAGGTAGAATAGATTGACACTTGAAGAAGAAATTCAAAACTTCCGTCATGAGTACGACCTCAAGAGCTGATTTCCCTTAAGGGAAATCTTCTAAAAGGTGCTAACATGTAGGTAACTCATTCAATAAATTATAATTAGTTAATTTGATAAAATAAATATTTAAAAAAATAGTTTATTTCAATTGTCTTTCCATTTTTAAACCCAGGAAAAAAACTGAAACGGAACAGTACGGTTTACTATTATTGAGATATAACTGAAAATGGTCCAATTATTTGTTTTTCATAAATTGTTGAACGGATAAGAGAGATGGAGGCTAAGAGGCCAAATCTAGAGAAGGCACGATCGGTATTATCCAAGTACTTCCAAGTGGACAGCTCCAACCAATCTGAGAACACGTTGCTACATAAACTAATATGGATGAACCAATAGTTCATAATGGGTTTCATCAAACCATTGGACAAAATGGGAAAAAAGGTTTATTAATGTTTTTAGTTAAAATAATAATTGACAGATATCTCAATTTCCTTCTTCATTTAAAAAAAAGAAAAAAAAGTTTATATACTAGATATATGTTCACTAATGCAAACTAATGGTATTCTAAAATTTAATAAATACCACTTTAAGAAGATCTGAAAAATGTATTTCAAACAATTTAGGATTATTGAAGTATCATAATGCACACATGTACAGCAGCTATGACACAAATCAACCGTTATTACAAAAGGGGTTTTCACTTTTAAAATATATTTTATGAAAACATAAAAATATCATCTACATATTTGAAAAGGAATTTTATATGTGCATTATTCTATTTTACGATGCCTGGTTCAATAGTATTATTCATTGCTACACGACTTATCAATTGTGTTATTTTATATTCCATTTGAATACCAAATCAATGTCGGAAAATTTTGTTATTAAACAAAAAATAACAAATATCTTACATTACTTTAATCCTTCAGTGAATATGTATTTTTTCCCTTTCTTCTGTCATGTTTAACATTTTTCCCTACTTACTTTGTAGCTGAGTATAGTAGATATTAGGAAACATGTTTACTACATCAAAAAACATTAACATGGCATTCGCTTGACATTTTTCTGTTATTGTGCTTCGTTATTTATGCAAAATGGGTTGCAATTTGAAAACAAATCGTTTTGCTTTTTGCGGCTTCGCTCGGGAATTCATTTGAGGCTGAACGGTGATCGTATACTTTTAGCAAGGCTTTACTTTGCACAATATTTTGACATTTACCCGTCTCAGTGTTTAGGGTTAACACCCGTCGTTTCTGTGGATTTGTTAATAATAAAATTATTTTTTTATGTAAGACTTCACTGTCCTACATATTGTAATATTTTCCGTTTCCTGTGGATTATGCATAGATTTGAATTATTAATGAGAAAATATTGACATACATTTGAATCAATTTTTTCATTTGAGGTACCTGGTAGTTCATATTGAAAAGAAGTGTTGAGCAAATTTCTTTAAATAACAAAATAAACAACTTTTGTTAAGTGCATATTTGCCGAAACCCCAATAGGAAATCACTATTTTTCATTTCAGGCCTCCCTTATAACCCCACTCCTGCCCGTCCCTAGAAATAGTATGGCTTATTATAAGGAAGGCGTTAGTGCTAATACACATACTGAGTGTTTTATTTAGTTCGGTTGAGTCTTTTGTGCCAAATAAAATTGTTGACTCCCGCTATAATTTTTAGCGTATAACGCCTTTATACTTTGGTATACGACGATAGTGTATATAAAAAAAGTTACTCTAAACTACAAAATAAACAACTTTTGTTATGGGCATATTTGCTTAATAAGCAATAGGAAACGAAATATCGCTATTTTTGTTATGTATATTTATATCAATAGAAAGTCTAATTTGGGCTCCACTTTTTAATATGTTTCATTAATTTCAGCCGTTTATGGTTATATTAATGTTTAAAAACAAACTAGCATACACGAATAGAAACAAACTAGCATTCAAAAAAACTTCACTGTTATGGAAACAAAATGAGTTAAAACAAACTAGCATGTGAAAGAAAAAAAGTTCTGTTATTATGACTCTATATATATATAATAGGTTGAAATTTTATAAAAAATCTTATATATATATTAAGTATATATATATATATATATATATATATATATATATAGATAAGGGCCTTCACAAGCACTTGCATCGACATTTTGAACTGACATAGGTCAATTTGGTGTAATACTAACATCGATTTATTGTAGCGTTTGGTGCCAGGTTGTGGCGTCCTATCTAGACTAAGCCGTCCTAAAGAAAGGATGTCACTCTACCATGGTGTTGATTTGGATTTAAGTGTAAAAATTATACTTCTGATGAGGAGTTGAAATAAAGAACGCGGCTAATGTAGAGTTTTAATAGGGCGACTTAAAGAAAACTTTTTGTCTAGTAATTATGATCCCTCGTTTGCGAGTGACATTAGATTTGTCATTGGTGGTAATAGATTCGGCCACAACAAATTAACACACTTATACTTAATGGCAAAGACTGACAGGCCCTCTTGCAATAGTTGTAACATTCTCTTGAATATAAGACATATACTGACAGAATGCCGAAAACATCACGACTTCCTCTGAGACTTACAAGAACTTTTGACGGAAAGCAGCCTATACATTAACAACATATTCTCATATCTACACAAAATTTAACATATAAATTAAGTATGTGGTGTAAAACAAGATTTTAAATTATATGCATTTGTATATATTTATATTTCTGATTATATATACAACAGCTACCCTGAGGGATGAATCATTAGCAAAAGTACCATTTTCAGTAATTGTTTTTCTATTTATCATCCACCAACTATGCTCATTATTTATTTATTTTAATATTCTCGTTATAATAACTAGAGTTTAGAACAATGTTCATTTATAAAAGGTTTATTTATTTTACTTATTTTATTTGTTGTTATTTATTTTTGCTACTTGACTATGTAAACTTATTGATTTTTTGAAGTGAAAATCACCTTTGATGTGATTTCCTGATGTCCATAAATAATAAGTCAAAAATATTTGTTTTATTTGGTTATTGAAGAGTCATCGACATTTCTGTATCTTGTAGTCAATAGAGATTTACCTTACGTTATGTGCGAGGAGAAAAACTCTTAAAAAGTACTTAGAAAGTATTTAGCCCACTGGAGTCGATGAAAAACACCAACGTTCCAGAAGCTGCAGTTAATGACAGTTGTAAAAAACATTTTTTTTCTTCTTTTTTTCTAAACTCTAGAGAATAAGTAAGCAAATGGAATTACTCTAAGAAAATTCAATTTGTTGTGGTGGAAAAGCAGAGCTGGGAAAGCCATGTCGACTGGGGCCGGGGAGTAAAAGTTGAAAACAAAAGGTACTTGGAAGTAAAACCTCTCAATTCAATGTGTTTGGCCAACTATTCTTTCAACAGCTTCAACTCACACCCTCAACGGCACTGTTCAATACGCCGCTCTCTCTCTCTCTCTCTCTCTCTCTCTCTCTCTCTCTCTCTCTCTCTCTCTCTCTCTCTCTCTATTTCTCTCTCTCTCTCTCTCTCTCACACACACACACACACACTCTCTCACTTTTCTGTCTTCTATCTCACTCTCTCTCACACAAACACGCGCATTCACAATATCTCTTTCTCTCTCTCTCTCTCTCTCTCTCTCTCTCTCTCTCTCTCTCTCTCGTACACTCACTCACATTTCAGCCTTTTTTTTTCCATCCCCTGCTTTTCACATCCCTGTGCTCTTCATCAGTCTCTCACCATGTTCTTTCCGCACTTTTTATTTTTTTGCATTTCACTTCATCCCACCCCCTGATATGTCAAGCTCTATCTCCAACCCCAATTATCACTCAAAACCACGAAGGTCTTTCCGTGGCCCGAAGTATCCAGAAGGAATTATAGGATATGTAAAAACTGAGTATGAAACAACTAAAACATAACTACAGTACGAGCTCTGTCGGATGGCCTAATGACACAATACACAAGATATCTACAATCTCATCAAATTCGTCAGTTAGTTAAAATTCCATTGCTACAACATGTGCACAAGGGTTATAAAAGAAATTAAAGACAAATTGAAAGTATCAATAGAAAAAAAATATTAAAAGAAATTAAGCTACAAACTTAATTAGATATTGTGTTCATTTTCTAGAGAATTAACTTGCATTTGAGAACTTGGAGTTCCCTCCTAAAAAGTGATAAAAAAAGAAGTACAAATTGAGTCCTGTGGGAGACATTCTAGTATTTATATGTAATTACCGCCTCCAATGTCAAATGGAGCAACTCATTATAATTTAGGTGCAATAACTGAAGGACGACTCCTTCCGAAGTTGTACCAAAATCTCTTAATTTTGTAAGAAATATTGTATAATGACATCCATTCATGTATAATACTTATGTATTGGTCCAAATATATTTTCTTTCTCTCTGTAATTACCGGCGGTTAGGAAAGACGAGAAGAAAATCTGCTGGGAGCTTCCTTTTTGCCAGGATGGCCTGAATAAAAATACTTACTACTACTATCAATTCTGTCGGTTGATGCTATCATTGATGATTGTCAAGTAATGTTGCCCAAGGTATTAGCAGATTTCCCTTAAAGGAAATCTGCTATTGAGGTCGTACTCATGACGCGATTTTCGAAAAATTTCTTCAAATGTCCATCGATCCTACCCAGGAGATGACGAAAATGAGGTCCGTTCAAAACTATATATATATATATATTTGTCTGTTAACACTCTAGCGGTCGCAATTTTTGTTTAATCGTCAAACTCGGTATTTAATCGTTTTATGTAAAAAGGAAGATCACGTTCGTTAACGGCTGAAATTGGACCAGTGGGTCGGGGGGGGGGGTTTAGAGGGGGGATTTTCAAAAATTCGAAATATCTCCGTTATTATGCATCGGATCGAAATATTGTATAGAACCAATCTTATTGAAAATTAAATTGACTATAAATATTGTTATATGCATTTATTCTCTATCTTAAATATTAACCGAGATATTTGCATTTGTAATCTGCGTGTGTCACCAGTAGGGTATGTTCGGACTTTCCGCCGAGAGCTCTGGCGGCCGTTTCCATAACTACTCGTCCCTCGTGATAGGTTAAGAGGTTAGGTTAACTGTTTTTTGGGACTAAAAACTTCTGGGTTATTACGCCCTAAATAATGTTTTAGGTTTAGAGGTTTCTTACTACTACAGTTGTTATTAGGCAGATTTCTCTATTGTAAAGCTTCACATGGGAAATCTGCTTAGTTTACGCAGCCCCTGCGTGACGGACTTTTTTTGTTTTTCATGCTGTAGGTCGTTTTTGTCTACACTACCGTATACACTGTTGGTACTAACTCTTTCTTTGATATAACTCATAATCTGTATCCCTAAAATTATTCTATATTTAACCCTCGGTCGGGCGCGTCAAGAATATTCCGCCATCGGGCGCGTGTATCTCAGAGATCATCCTCAACCGTTTTTACGGAAATACAGTTTTTTAATATATATTTTGCACTAAAATGTTCAGTGTGTGATTAGAAACCATAACAGAGGAAGTATTTGTTTGAAAGAAGTAAATAATTTTTAATATTGACAAGTATTATATTATAAAAAAAACCAGTGGACGGTAGTTTTTAAAATATAATTAAAAAACACAAATATCAAAAGGAATTGTTTAAATGCACATACCTTAATTATACATAATTCATTTCAGTTTGGGAACAATATTAAAAAAAAAAAAAAAATCTAAATATAACTTCAATCAAAAATAAGTAGCACGAAATCACATTTAGATATGACTTATTGAAAATCATCAAAACATTTTAAAAATACCAGCTAAATTTTTATTTCTTTTGCAGAGCTGCATTACAATTAGGACAAAGCATGGAACTATGTTTTAAACAAATTTTGTTTTTGCAAATCTCACAACAGTAATTAGTTCACCTACATTTATTTTCAGTTTTGCTTGGTTCACATAATTTTCTTTTGTTCGTTGTAGTGGAGGGACTTTTTTTATTATGTTCTGTACTTGAGTTCAATGTATTGTCTTATGAGTCTCTGTAGTCTTCAAGTTTCGTCCTTAGTTCGGTTGGTAAACGTCTACTGTTGTCACTGCGTCGTGCAAGATATCCTTGTACAAGTTCTTCTGAAAGCTCATGTTTGAGCAAAATAATAGAATAAAAGGTTTATATGAGTCCATTTAATAAAGAGAAACTTAATTGATGTACATATTTATAAAATACTGATTTCAAAAAAACTTACGAGATCGGGCGCTTGGTATCTAGGAGATAAAACTGATTGACAGGTGAAACACACGACTCCGTTAAACACAGTGACACAACATACCTTGAGGGGGAGACCTAACAACAACATAACTCAGAGCACTACAACACCACTCTCTGCTAGGAGGTGCGGCAAATATTTTTTTTCTGTAATCGTTGCATAATGGTAACATTACTAAACTGAAATGAGAAAAGAAAGTGAAACATTTTGCAATAGAGTGAAGAAAGTGAAACATTTTGCAATAGAGTGAAGAAAGTGAAACATTTTGCAATAGAGTGAAGAAAGTGAATTGCCTTTTTAATTAGTAATAAGTATAAATTAAAAAATAATTTGAAGATGGAAGTTAAATGCTTTTAAATGTTTCTTAACATTGTAAGAATTTATTTTAACAAAATATATTGAAATGTGAATGAATTATTGGTGGAAATAATCAATATATTTTAAAATTTAAATATAATAATAATTACTTTCCTTGTTTATAACCTGCACTTGTTTATAACTGCACTACTTCACAATCACCACTAGTTGTTTTATAACTATGCTTATAACGTTTCACAACCATGTTTATAACCTACCAACAACATACCATAATCTTCACAACATCCTAGTTTTTTCATATTCTGGTTAGATCTGATCATGTATTACACGATTACAGAAAGAATTTAATATTACACTCATGACGAAAGTAGAATTTACAACTCTCGTGAAATTACCACACTCGCTTCGCTCTTGTGGGTAAACGTTTCACTCGAGTTGTAAAATGATCTACTTTCGTCACTTGTATAATAAATAACTATTCTAGAAACTGTGTATCTGAGAGATCACGCGCCCGACGGAGGGTTAATAACATGTCGAAAATTGTGTTGGTTATTTTCCTAAAAGCTCCTGTTTTTATGTAATAAAATAGACACCTGTTGATTGGTGAGGAACTTTGTTTACTTGTCTGCCAAAAAAAGAGCTGTCCTTCCCGATCTATTCTCGGGAACGCTCATTTTATATGGAACTACATATGAAAAAGAAGCTTCAACAAATATAACCAAGAACAATTTTTGACAGGCTTAAATATGATGCGCTCGTATCAAATGCGTTTTTCAATTGTACTCTACATATTGTCTTTATTTTATATTCTTATTGTTTTAGAGTCCTTCAAATATACAATAAGAATAGGAAGTCTTTGTTAGGCTCATATTCAGAATATTAAATATGAAATATTTGCATTTTATGAAATCTTGGCGGATAACGGATGAGAGTGACTTTCCCGCCTAAAGCTAGGTCGGCCGATTCCTTCCTTAACTGTTCGGCTCTCGTGAAATGTCTCTATTGTAACACTTCACATGGTTAAATCTGCTTAGTTTACGCAGCCCCTGCATGACGGACTTTTATATTCAGGAGCATAGACCTTCCCCTAAAAGGTAATTGTAGAGTCCTGCAGGGCAGTTTGGGCTGGTCTCTTTCGAAGCTTTTTGTCACTCGCCAATCCAGTATATGTAATCCCCCATATTCTTCTAAACTCATCAGCCCTTCTTATGAAGGGTCCTCCTTTCTTCCGGGTATAGTTGTAGGGTGTCCATTCCACCATTATCAATGGCCATCTTTCAACAGGCCTTCTTGAATGATGTCTTACCCAGTTCTACTTGAGTATTTACATCAAGATAAGTATTAGTGAGCTTTTCAATTTCAATTTGTTTTATCCGTTGCAGAAAAGTTATACATATAATTGTTATTGGGATATCTATTTTAGTTAACCCTAGAATACTAAACCTTCGTCGGTTTAAGATCAAACAATTCTTGGTAAAACCCTTAGGTAGCGGTAGGAGGTTCGACACTCAGCAGTGCTTCCCCCCACTCAGTAGCCCTTGAACCGTAATAGTGAAAGGATCACTGCATGAGTTTGATTATAACCAGGTAAGTTTAAACAAAATTGACATCGTCAGTTAGACTAAGGTTTAGGATTAAAAGTAGAAATAGGTTCGACGTTTCGTCGAAAGATTAGTAATAATGAATGTACATCGGTTAAAATACAAAATGGTTATTATTGCTTTGCCTATAATTCTGCTACAAATTGTGTAGGATGACCAAGGTATCGTGCGTGAAATGTTCCTCGGCCATTTGTGGTGAACATCAAGTCGTGTTGTGTCAAATATGTTCAAAAATTGACAAGTAATTATAAATTTGTAATATTATTTATTTTATTATAAGAGTGATCTTGATCTCTGTATTTGTTTTAATTTAGACAGCTTTAGTTACATAGATTCAGTTGTTCGTTATCATATTCTCATGTGTATTAGAAAGAATTATTACATAATTAAGCTTTGTAATAATTTTATTTTCATGTTTTCTTTTGTGCATATTGTTTTTATTTTTTTGTATATGTACGATATTTTAATATTTAAACAACAAAAGGTTAAATTAGGTTTGTCTTTCGAGAATCCTTTACAGCTCCCAAAATTGCAATTTTTGTTCCAGTAGTCGCAATGACGAAGGTTTAGTAATAAAGTACTTGAATTGAGGTTTAGTATTCTAGGGTTAAGTATGTTGATGACATACTATAAATATCTCAATGATCTATCTCAACTTTCGAGATAAATATCTCATATCATTTTAGCTTTTAATAAATATATATACACTGACAGTCACACACACACACACACACACACGCACACACACACACACACACTCACACATAAAAATAAAATAAAAATAGGAGTATATATGTTTGATGCTGGGGACGGAAGCGGCTTTGAGTGCAATCAGCGGCAAGAATTGGAAAACACAAGGCCCCAGGCAGTTCATCTAGCCACCCTTTCAGATCCAACACCACAATCCTACGCTCTCACTCTCTCTCTCTCTCTATCTCTCTCTCTCTCTCTCTCTCTCTCTCTCTCTCTCTCTCTCTCTCTCTCTCTCTCTCTCTCTCTCTCTCTCTCTCTCTCTCTCTCTCTCTCTCTCTCTCTCTCTCTCTCTCTCTCTCTCTCTCTCTCTCTCTCTCTCTCTCTCTCTCTCTCTCTCTCTCTCTCTCTCTCTCTCTCTCTCTCTCTCTGAGTTTTTTTGCTGAATAATGAAACCTCTATAGCGCCATGTATAATGTCGTAAGGAGCTAGGCAGTACAACTCATTCATATATTTATGTATAATACTAAAATGTATATAATATTCGAACGAAAACGTATAATAGAGCTATTACTATTGCATTAGAAGTGGTTTCTATAATAATTTTGAATCAATTAAAGAAATGTACATGAAAGTATTACTAAAAAAACAATTATTTCTCTCAACAAGTTCAGCACACATTTGTGTTTTCCACATTTAAAGATATTGTATATAACACGTGGAAATAAACCAAAGAGAGGATTAAATACCTACAGCTATACACAGTATAAATCACATGAAAAAATACTCCTAATTCAATATATATACAAAACAATTGTAAGGATTACATTTAAAGTTGTATAGGGGAATAATAAAAACTTCTTAAAAACATAATGTAACAACATGCACTACACGTAAGTAACAATGAAAATAAAACGTATCTAGTAAACCACGTTATTAATTCATTTTGAAAATATAGGTATATTTGAAAAGGAACGAAATATAAGCAATAGCAAAAGAAAATAGGATTTTGCGTATAATAAAAAATAGAAAAGAGAGAGTGTCAATATATACATTTTTTATATACTATTTACACCAGGTTTATGAAATATTAAACATTCCAAATGTTTAATGTTTTGAATAAATAATATAATGATGATAACCCTCAAGCGGGAGCTGAAGTTGTAGGGAGGCTCGCACAGTTACTTGGGTCAACTTATTTCTTGTGAAATGTTGTCGTTCTTGAAATTACTTTCTATGCACATTAATTTTTACGGATATAATGCAGTCCATAAATAACTATGCTTAAACAATGTGTGCTCGGATATTTTTTTGTGATTATAATAAATGTTATACCTGACGATGATTTGAATTATTCATGGTGTGCCAAAGAGTGGATAGTGACCATGCCCATGCGATTACAGAGTTACAATACGCCCAGACAGGAAGCAGTAATAGTGCAAGTTGAAGCCTTGCTATAAAAGTCCGTCACGCAGGGGCTGCGTAAACTAAGCTGATTTCCCAAGTGAAGCTATACAATAGAGAAATCTCTTTACGAGAGCCGAACAGTTAGGGCCGAACTAGCTTTTGGCCTGAAACGTTCGTTATCGGCCCACATTTAATAAAAATGCAAATATCTCGGTTAATTTTGAAGATAGAGAATAAATGTATAAACCAATATTTATAGTAAATTTAATTTACAAGAAGATTGGTTCTATACAATTTCTTGATCCGACGTATGGTAACGAAGATATTTCGAATTTTCAAAAAACCTCCCCTCTAAACCCCCCCTCCCACTGGTCCGATTTCAGCCGTTAACGAACTTAATCTTTCTTTTTACATAAAACGACTAAATATCGAGTTTTGTAACGATTAAATAATAATTGCAACCACTAGAGCGGTAACAGACAAATATATATATATATATATATATATATATATATATATATATATATATATATATATATATTGTATATATATACAGTTTTGAACGGACCTCATTTTCGTCATCTCCTGGGTAGAATCGATGGACATTTGAAGAAAAATTTCGAAAATCGCGTCATGAGTACAACCTCAATAGCTGATTTCCCTTAATAGAAATCTGCTAAAAATACCATCATTATTTAGTCAACACTGATTTCCCGGGCATCGCCGGGTACTTTAGCTAGTATATTATAGTTTAGTAAAAAGCTCTCAACTCGTTATCAAAATGAATTATCCTGATATTAAAGAATTGTATTATGTATTATTCCTGCCTATATTTGCTTCATCCTTCACTCATTACATGACTGATTTATTTTCAATAGCCCTTGAGAAGTACAGAAAGAAAATGATTGCCCGAATTGCATCTGATATACTTTGTGCTAAAGTTTCGTTAATTATTGACCTAAAAGGAGAAATATAAATATTCATTTGTTTATATATTTGATATGGAATTTTGCGCATAGTAAAACACACTAGTAAAATACACAAAGAAAAATATTTTTTAGGCGTTCAAATTTTGCTAAAAGCTAACGAAGTGTTAAAAAATACAATAAATACATATGTACGTAGGAATTGAATTAGTTCTAAAACCCTCGTTTTAGTAATTAGATAGATAGATAAAAATTCTTTATTTAAGTATAAACTTTTTACAGGGGGTCGGAATTTTTACAAAAAAAAAAAATAAAAAAGAGAGAGAAAAAAAAAAGAATAGGAAAAAAACAAAAGAAGAAAAAAATTAAAACACAAAGCTAGGTACAATACTTCTCTAAAGTAATACATAAATATTGGTGATATAAATATATAATAATTTGGCTATAATTAGTATAAGTCAATAAAGCAAAGAATTACATTATAGTAAAATAAGCAGATTACTCAACTATTGGGTGAAGTCTTCAAATTTGATACAAAAAGGTAATCTGCCTAATTAATAGAAACAAAAAATAAAAAGAAAGAATAAAGAAATAGAAAAGAAGCGAAAATAAATTTTAAAAAAACATAAAAATAAAAGTTGTGGAGTTTTCATACAGATTGCCCAATGCTGCCTATTCCTTACAGTTAAGGCTGGTATGCACTGGCCGTTCCAATAAAATATTTGAGAATCTTGTCCAAATCAGAAAAGTCTGCACGGAGCTATGATTCTGGTAACGTGGATATTGTGGATAAAAATGAGGTACTTCTCCATCATCTTTGTTTGGCTTTGAACGAATTGATATTGCTGGGAAAATGTAGATTTTAAAGAATCTTCGCTGGATATCATGGTTTAAATTTTTCACTGTAACTCGTTAAGACAGTTTCCTTGATGGCCTTAAGTGAGTTGTCCAGTCCTGATTTGTCCAAAACATCCTCGTAACTCGTTCTTCCGAAATATTAGCAGATTTCCCGTTAAGGGAAATCAGCTGATTGAGGTGTACACAAGATCGATTTCCGAAATTTTTCGTCATAATGTCCATCGATGTACCTGAACCCAGGAGAATGACCGAAAATTGAGGTCCGTCAACAACTGTAATAGTAAAACTACTATATATATATATACGTATATATCTATCTATATATTTGTCTGTTACAGCTCTGTAGTTTCTAGTCGCAATTTTTGTTTGAAGAACCGTTAACCTAAACTCTAAACATTTTCACGAGTCGTGATTAGTTATAAAAACGGCCGACAGATCAATTTCGATAAACCGGCAGTAAAGTTCGGACTTTCCTAGTGGGAGGGGGGTTTAGAGGAGGATATTCGAAAATTCGAAATATCTCCGTTACTAAACACCGATAGGTACAGAAAAAGTGTAACAGAATCAATCTTATTGCAAATTAAATTACTACATAAATAGTTGTTCTATTACAATTATTCCCTATCTTGATTATATTTACACAACCGAGATATTTTGGCATTTTTATGAAATAATGGGCCGATAACGGATTTTTGAATATTCCCGCGAAGAAGCTGTTCGGGGAGCCCTTTGCCGTCACGTTGGCCCCAATGAGATTTCTCTACTGTATAACTTCACGTGGGAAATCTGCTTAGTTTAACGCAGCCGCAGCGTGACGGGAGCTTTTTTTCTTAAATGAAGAGACCCACTGATTATTAGATCGCTCGGTCCCGCTGGTCAATTTTTTAAAAGTCTGGAGAAACAGCGCTTTGGAATCTGTGTCGTCCGCTTTCAACAAGTTTGCAAAAACCCACTGGAGCGCTAGTTTTCAAAACCTTTACTATCAAACGAAGCTCTGCCACATTCCAGTTCGTAGCAAATATCCATGAGTGTTGGTTGGAAGATGGAGAAGCTGTTTAAGGTACTTTGCCTTGGAAAGCTTCAAAGACATCCATGTATCGCCAATGTCCCCCCGATCTCTGGCTTCCATAGCATACAAGACGGATTCAGACAGGTACCTTCGAAAAGTGCCATCCAGAGTCCCCTGATTAGCATTTGCAGGATTTATAGTATTTGCATAACAGCAGCTGAAGCCGCCTTTTTCCTCGCCGACGACGCATCTGCAGCGCTTTCGGAGAATACAGTAGAGTCAGAAGAATAAACTCCCAAAATAAGAGTACTAGGAATTTTCTAACTGTAAGCTCATTATTTTTAATGAAAATTTCTTTGTATGCGCTTTGGCCTCCTCTTTTAAAAACTAATACCTTTTGTTTCTCGACTTATGGCCGAGCATGTTACTTCTGCCTAGTATTCTTGAAGGAGATATAAACTTACTTTGAAGTCCCCTTGGAGTACTGACATAATTACAGACAGTGTCATCGGCAATACGCCGCAAGCAATATGTCCACATCTTGCCCCTATCTATACTAATTCCCATCGCCCCCCCATCTCTATGGATTTTGGCTCAAGTCAACAGTGTAGATTATATAGAGAGTTGGAGATTAACCTGTTCACCTTTAAGAACGCCTTCAGTAACTGATATTTCATTAGAATTTTGAGGACGCAGATTGAATTATCAACTTCATTTGACTGATAATTTTCCAATTACTCTAATCATTTTTGTGCTGAAAGGGCCAAATTTATATTAACTTGGAGAACAGTCTGTCGTGGTTCACAGTGTCAAACGCTTTAGAAAAAGTCAATAAAACAAGCGCGTATACTGTTTCTTCCTTTTAATCTCAGATTGAATCTGTGTGAGCGCAAGCAGTGAGAAAATACCAACCAAACACAGCCCTCTGCCGTCGACAAATCGCCGTTGATTGTTTGTTGCAGAGAGACAAGGTTACATTGTTCTGACCCATTGGATAGATCTTGTATAAAAGAGGCTGAGTAAATATTTAGTGAAATTGTATATACATATAAAGCTATGCCCCTGTAGTTTCTATGATCTTCCATATCCCCCCTTTTTATACAAATGTAAACATTTTCATTTTGCTCCATTTTATTGGTACCGATCGCCATTTTTTCCAAAAACGCATGAAACTGTATCTTAGCATCCTTTCAATTAATGAGTTTGGCATATTCCTGAAAAATTTCATGTAGATATTTGCGTCAGGCCCAGGGATCTGTTATTTTTTAATTTGTTCAATAGCTGTTTGCAATTCTGCTTTAGTTAAATGGATATCGAAAAAAAAGGGTGCTCCAGCAATCGTAAAAATAGACAGATTCAATTTTTGGTTTTATGGAATATGCCTTTCGTAATATTCAACCATAGAAATTTGAAGTAATTGGTGATGCCTGATCTATTATTAATTTTTACACTTGCACTTTCTGACAACTTCCCCAAAAATCAGAAGGATGTGCGTACATATTTCCTTATGATCCCTCGTTTAGAGAAAAATTACTCTATAAGGGACCTTAAAACATTCAACTCACGTTGGTCCGTTCTCCATGATATTTTCGTAGATTTAGAATATGAAATAAAAAAAATCGAAAAAAAATAAATCGTTGTTTCTAATTAAAATATAGAAATTTGAATGAATACATCATAATTCCGTCAACATTTACCACAATATACAAATACCTATATTCTTAATTAAACTGATTTGAAGTCCCTGTGTTGTTTAGGAAGTTTAAGCTATCTAAGTCTATCTGATTAGCATAACTAACAATAGATTGCATGGACTAGATGTGCTCCTCATGTAAGCCTGCTCTCATCGTTTCTATTGCATGCATTTACTTAAATGATGCCTACTCTAAATGCAAATGTAAAGAAACTACCGCCCACCACAAACCTTTTAGCAGAATGAGCTCCTTCCCATGCAATAAATGCATAAAGTTGAAACGATGCATTCCCGAGACGAGTCATTCAGAATTGGTTCATACTCATTCTCCTTTTTCTTAAAAAAATTAACATGGCAAATATTATCAAATGATAAAGAATTAATAAAAGCAGTGAAACTTTATAGAATATTTTATCACCATTTTGAGGTTTCTGATCCTTGTTGGATTCTATATAAATTTACATGTACAAGGGTATATTTACAGATCGTAACCCTTGTGATTTACATACAATCACAAAAATCAATTTATGTGCAAGTTCATATACGACAGAATCATCGCTGAAAATTTTACATATATTAGTTTTATAGAAGTATTTTGATTTGGAGAATTACAGAAATTGTACGATTTGGAAAATTTGCCCGTTAGTTCACACTATAATTTAAAATGTACAGTAACTACAATGTAAAATACAACTTGTCCCTTAGAAATGTAATACCTCTTCTAATTTCCTATAAAAAATAAACCAATGACATATTTTTTTTTGTATAAAACACGTATATATATATATATATATGTGGTATCATATATATATATATATATATATATATATATATATATATATGATACCACAAATCCAGAATGCTACAACAAAATAACGAAATCACAGAGTTAAAAACACAATTACTAACTGGCTCAGTTAATAAATGGCAACAGAAATGGTATATGACCATGAAGGAGGACATCTAAAATTATTTATTCCAGACATTAAAGAGTATTAAGGACAAAAATTAACATCAACGGACTATTAGGTGACACAATTATTAACAGGACACGGAACAACAAATTCTTATTTTAATCGTTTTGGCCTAACAGATCAACCAAACTGTTACTGCGACTTTAAAACTGATTATACTTACAGACACTTGCTCTATGACTGCAGACTTCTAACGGACCAAAGAAAATAATTTAAAATGGAAGTAAAACGCCGAAAAGATAATTGGCCTGTTGAGGATAAATTTCTATTTTCCTCATGGATATCATTTACTATAATTGAATATCTTCTGTGATGTACATATTTCCTGTCCAAAAAACCACACAAGCACACATTTTTAATCATTCTTATATATACACTATATTTTATGCGTAATAATAAATGTGCGTAGAAAGTAATTCCAGTAATGCCAACATTTCACAGGAAATAATTAAACACAATTAACTGGGCTAGCCTCCCTACAACTTCTAAATTCAATATACAACTAAAAAAAATATTCTAAAGAAATTTAAAACTCAAATACAGTTAATTAAATAATTTAGTTCATAACGTCTTTTTCTCTTGTAAATAATTTTATTTTACGCTATGTACAAATGGACCTACAGAACGTGTTTAATATAAATTCCTTTCCTGTAGGGTGACTCCATGTAAGGAAAAAAATAAAATTATATATATATACACAGACAAAATGAGTAGAAACAGACAAAATGAGTAGAAATCAACATTTTTAGAAACTCAAATTTAAAACATTATAGGTTATACTGGGTTTCTATTCAACGAATTGTAACGGATATATTTGGATTATGAACACCGGTTAAATATAAAGTTTCCATATTCAACTGTTCGATAATGACCGGGGGATGGTAAACAACTGTAAAAGTCTGTAAAAGTTCTCAACTAAAAAGAAAAGGAAGAGCAAGGAACTGGTGACAACACTAAGATCAACTATTTAAAATAAATCAGGAAAGATTAAAACTTTTTTCACCGACTTCATTATTCTAGAGCTAAGAACTTCTCAACCAGCTTAACTGTATTTCTTTAATTGCAGTAATTATTTATTCATTAATTTTTTAATTATTAGAGAAGTTTATAAATTATAGTTTTTAGTCAACTTATTATACATTATTTTTTAACGTCCACTTTGTGCTACTAACGCTATGTGGGTCTATCTACAGGTTATACTCGTAGCCTTATTCTAGCCGGGGCCGGGGTGGGCTTTGGACTTACTTCTGGTCTTCGTCACTAAATAAACACCTATTGCCATGTCAGAATAGAAACTCACTACCAGGTTAACTTATTGCGTAACTGTTAGCAATTTTTCGGCAAAACCAAGTATTGAGGTAGACATGACAAAATTTCCCAAACATTCTTTTAAATATAAGTGAATCTTAGTAAATTAGTATAAATAAAAAGGTCATGTGCATTATATATATTAAAAAAAAACTAACTATTGAACTTATGAAAAAAATACACAAAAGTTTGCACGTGGCTCAGGTTAGCCATGTGCGTTGACTTTAATCTCACATGGTAAACCTTGTGTGGCGAGTTCGATTTTCGTCTGGGCAATAGGAATTTATTGGGTGACGAAATTCATTAAATGAAATCCATAGTCCCACCCTGGCTAGAAAATGGTGGTAACCAGTAGATAACTCGTCCCAATTAGCCTTAGTTGCAAAAAGTGTACGTTAATAAATATTAATAATAACTTTCGCTGAAGCTAAATTAAGTATTTAAATATTTCCTTTATCTTTTAGTAGATTTTCTTGCCCGTCTTATTAGTTTTTGATTTGGTTTTATAGTTGCTTCGGTTTTTATTATTATTATTTATTAACGTCCACTTTTTGCAACTCAGGCAAATTGGGACGGGGGAGGTTACCACCCTTTTCTAGTCAGGGTGGGATTTCAGTATCTTATTTAATGAATTTCGTCACTAAATAATTTCCTTTACCCAGGCAAGAATCGAACTCGCCACTGTAGGTTTACCATATGAGATGAAGGTCAACGCTTTAACTCGCATGGCTAACCTGAGCCCCGCAAGGTTTGTTTTTTGTCAAAAATAGGAATTTAATAGGTTTTATAGTTTACCTTCTTTGCTGTTTACCACCATTATAACTACAGCCAATTCCGGTTTTACGTAACTACCTGCCAGTTGTTTTTAATGAGACGATAATTTCAAGACAGTGATGTTCTATTTCGGAAAAGCGTGTAATCCTAGACATTAATATTATTTGGAACTGATAAGTATTCCCCAAGTTACAACTCAAATACACAACACACGAACTTACAAATTACACAGCTTTTGCTTGACGTACCTTTGTGTTTTCTTATTAGACTCGACGAAGTTATTATTTATAAACAAATTATAAAATAAATCATTAATATACTATTCTATTAATATATATTTTTTATTGGACTTTAATTGGAGCAAGTGTGACTTAATTAGTTATCTCAAAACGTTTTTGTTTTCAGTTTAAGTAATTAAATATCGGTTTTGTTGTAAGTAAACTAGTAGTTACTTCTCTAAATTATTAAAAGTTCGTCACGCAGGGGCCTTGTAAACTAAGCAGATTTTTCATGTGCTGGGATTAAGATTATACACTTTTTCGAACCGCTGTTCGGAGAAAATTCGAATTTTCGAAGTTCTCCATCTTCAAACCCGCCCTCCTCGCAGTTCTATTTTAGCTGTTAACGAACTTGATCTTTAGTTTGACATGAAATGATTATATGTCAAGTTTGGCAACGATAAACAATAATTGCGACTACTAGAGCGATAACAGACAAATATTATATATATGCAATTTTGAAAGGACCTCATTCTCGTCATCTCGTATGTAGGATCAGTGGACATTTGAGGAAATTTTTCGGAAAATCGGAAATTGTGTCTTGAGTACGACCGCAATAGCTGGTTTTCCTTAAGAAAAATCAACATAAAACAATGATGTTTTAACAACTTTAAGTCTATTATAGAAATTATTTAACCCAGTTCTCTTAAAGCTCAATTTCAAGTTATTTGCCATAAATCAGCATTCAACTTTACCTTCTACTAATTGCTAATTTTTGCGAATTTTAGGATTTTTATAATAGGAGTGCATGATTTAAATTGCTAGAAATGATAAGTAATTTTATTTAATTTAAAAAAAGCCCGCCACGCAGGGGCTGCGTAAACTAAGCAGATTTCCCACGTGAAGTTTTACAATAGAGACATTTCACGAGAGCCAAGCAGTAAATGAAACGGCCGAACTAGCTTTTGGCTGGCAAGTAACTCGTCCGTAAAGCGCCCAGATTTAATAAATATGCAAATATCTCGGTTAATATTCAATATAGAGAATAAATGTATATAACAATATTTATCGATCGATAATTATCGGTCTGACGTATAGTAACGGAGATATTTCGAATTTTCGAAAATCTTCCCCTCTAATCGCCCCCTTCCACTGGTCCGATTTCAGCCGTTAACGATCTTGATCTTTCTTTTTACATAAAACGACTAAATATCGAGTTTGGTAACGATCAAACAAAAATTGCTATCGCTATAGCGGTAACAGATATATATATATATAAATATATATATATATATATATATATATATATATATATATATATATATATATATATATATATGTATATATAATTAATTCATTTTTTTAGTATTCATTGAAAATAGGCCATATCTTTACTTTAACTATATATATTTAATCAAAATAATTTCCATTGAATCAATGCACTTTGGCCTATGTTCAACAAGTTTTCTTATTCCACCAGAAAAAAAAATCTAAATCCCTGGACTCAATGAAGTCACGAAACGAATTTTCAATATCATCGTGGTTTTGAAAATTTTTCTCCCTCAAAAAGTTATCCAGATGCCTGAAAAAGTGGAAGTCTGTAGGAGAGAGGTCAGGTGAATAAGGTGGGTGTGGGAGAACTTCGTAGCCCACTTCGTGCAGTCGTCGTAGCGTTGGTTGTGCGACGTGTGGTCTGGCGTTATCATGGAGAAGGATAGGTTCCTTCCGATTCATCAATGCTGGGCAAAGACATTGTAATTTTTGATTCATGTTGTCAATTTCTTGACAGTACTTGTCAGCAGTTGTAGTCTCACCTCGATTGAGGAAGCAGTAGTGGATAACACCAGCAGTATACCACCAAACTGTGACCATAACTTTTTTTGGGTGCAGGTTGGGCTTCGGGAAAGGTTTCGGTTGTTCATCTTTGCTCAGCCATTGGCTACAACGCCTTCTGTTGTCGTATAAGATCCATTTTTCATCGCACGTCACATTGCGATCGAGAAAATGGATCATTTTTATTGTGTGTCGCAAGCATGGAACAGATTTCAAAGCGGCGATTTTTTTGGTGGTCCATTCATTGGTGTGGCACCCACATGGACAACTTTTTTACCTTACCAATTGCTTCCAAGTGGCGTACAATTGTGGATTGGTTCACGCCGAGTTCTACCGCTATTTGTCGGGTGGTTTTGGTTGGCACTTCTTCTACCATTGAGCTCAGCTGGTCGCGGTCAAGAGCAAAATGACGGCCCCGACCTTCCTTGTCTTCGAGGTCGAAATCTCCACTGCGAAACTTCTGGAACCAACGCTGCACCCTGCACTCGTTAATAGCCCCCGGACCCCACACTTCATTAAAATTACGAGCCGTTTGCGCAGCGCTGCGCCCTAATTTACATTCGTAAAAATAAATTTGACGAAAATCGCACTTCGACCTTTTCGATTTAAGACCTTTGAACACACTGAACAAAACGATTTTTCTGATCAAATTCATGTTGAAAGAGAGGGTATTAGATAAGGTTTGTTTAGGTATAATAATGATCAATGTTAGAATTTGCTTTGTTTACACAATTGGAATTAAGATATCGTAATAGAGGAAACCTGCATTATTTTTGCAACAACCCAATATATATATATATATATATATATATATATATATATATATATATTTATATATATACAGTTTTGAACGGACCTCATTTTCGTCATCTCCTAGGTAGGATCGATGGACATTTGATGAAAAAATTCGAAAATTCCGACATACGTACAACCTCAATAGCTGATTTCCCTTCAGGGAAATCTGCTAAAAAAACAATATTTTAACTTGCATCGGGCATGTGTAAAAAATATAATGGTTCCAACAACAAATTGGCCGATTCCAAAACGTTATTGATATGAATAATTCAAGGTTTTGTGATTAATGTGTTACATGTTATTATTAGCAGATTTCCCTTAAGGGAAATCAGCTATTGAGGTTGTACTCATGACGGAATTTTCGAGTTTTTTCTTCAAATGTCCATCGATCCTACCTAGGAGATGACGAAAATGAGGTCCGTTCAAAACTGTATATATCTATCTATTTATTTATATATATATATATATATATATATATATATATATATATATATATATATATATATATATATATTTGTCTGTTACCGCTCTAGCGGTCGCAATTTTTGTTTAATCGTTACCAAACTCGATATTTAGTCGTTTTATGTAAAAAGAAAGATCAAATTCGTTAAAGGCTGAAATCGGAACCGGGGGAGGGGGGGGTTTAGAGGGGGAAAATTTTGAAAATTCAAAATATCTCCGTTACTATAAGTCGGATCGGAAAATTGTATAGAACCAATCATTTTGAAAATTAAATTTACAATAAATATTGTAATATACATTTATGCTCTATCTTAAATATTAACCGAGATATTTTCATTTTTAATAAGTGTAACTGACGTGCTGATTCCCGCCGAAAGCTAGTTCGGCCGTTTCCATAACAGATCAGCACTCGTATGGAGATTTCTCTATTGTATAACATTACGTGGGAAATCTGCTTAATTTACGCAGCCCCTGCGTGATGGACTTTTTATTATTTTTTTGTAGGATACAAAAGGAGGGTTTATAAAGATCCTTTGTTTTTATTAGTTGAAACAATCTATCATATTAGGGTGTTTCCCCATTTCTAAAAATTAATGATTATTTTGTGTCTCCAAATATTCTCGAGGTGGATTCATAGAGATTTATGTATCATGTCTGAAATTTATGTTCGGTAAATTTAATAATATGTATAATTTTCCAATTATGAAATTTACAAATTTTCAAATGACCTTCATAAAGTTCGTCACGATGTTTCATATTTTAAAAGCAATATAAATTTTTACTAAGGTCATTAATTTCACAGTAAAGTGACAGTTATTTGTTTTGTATAACCTTGGTTAAAATAAGACACAATGATGAATATAAATCCATATTTATTTTCAATAGAAAAAAATAATCTTTTATCTGAAGGTTATCCAGGTCGGGATATAAATATTTCATTAACATAAAATTACCACTTCATCAAGTCGTAGTGTTTATCCATAATGTAAATAAATAAATTCTTATAAATGGGTACATTATCATTACAAAACCGTACTCTGCCGATTTGTAACTATGGTTTGGATTAAAGCACAATTTCATAACGTCAGTTGTATTAACATTAGTTTTTCCTAAACATTTCTGGTCAAATGGCGAAGAACGAAAAATTTGATATCGATTAAATAAAAAGACAAGCCCTCAAAACATATTTGTTAGTGTGTAGCGTTTTCCAGGCATTGCCACTGTTTAACCCTAGAACGGTAGTGATATTATTTCCCACTTAATGGTATTGATACGTAAATTTTACGTGTGCACTGATAATTGGTGAAATTATTCATAATTTGTTAATTTTTGGGACTATTTTTTTTATTTTATTAAAAGATACACTTTTCTTTAACTTATATCTAAGTTAATATCTAATAATGTGCACGGCAATCCTTTCAGGCACTTGGTTCGAAACACGTTCCGGAGGTTGTGTGCTCCATTCATATCCATTCTTACCAAGGACTACCCCACCTTCTACATTTATTGTAACTGATCTGTCAATATTGTGTGGTTGAGAGGTTTTAGGTTTTTTTTTTTTGCCTCTGTATTTCTTCTCTTTCTACGATTGCCTTGATGTTTCTAAAATTTGCTGACTCTCATCGCTATCTAGCCCACTCTATGTTGCAATCATTTCCGAAGGCTCAACCTCCTCATTACTTTGAGAATACTCCGGATCATCATCGGATTATCAATATCCATCTATTTCATAATTGTAATTTTCCCCATCTGACTCATCGGAGAGTTCTTTCAACAAATTTCTTCGTCCGTTGAATATTTTTTCTCCATTTTTCAGAGACTATAAACAGATTATTATTATTATTTATATTCTCTCTATACTTCTTTGTCTTTTTTTTATATTCAAAAATAAAAGTTAAAAACATTAAAAGAAAATACATTAAAATATAAAAATAAATTGGAAGAAAATAAATTGAGAATAATATTAACTAAGTTATAGCATAAAAACCGGTTATTAGTATTGATACGTAAATTTTACGTGTCGTTTTTATTTCAAAAAATAGTATTGGACGAGTGTGAAGGTTCACTTAGCTGCATTAGGCGGAGGTGAAGGCCGAACTGTCTGGAGGGCTCATAGCTGAGGGATGGGGGTGGTGGGGTCGTTAACGGCCCATTGATAACAGTTCAAACCAGATCATACGTAATTTTTACGTTCAATACCATTCTAGGGTTAAAGCAACTAAAAGTCCAGTTAACGCGTATCTGACTGCACTGAAGATGAAGCTCATAACTCGAAACTACAATATGCATATAAATAGTTTTGCACGAGATTATCTTTTTATGAAATTAACCCCAACCTTCAGGAGAGTTTGCTCGGAACGCTCCCAATAGTTTTACAAGATTTCCATTAGGGAAATCAGCTTTTGAGCACGTACTCATGACGCAATTTTGGAAATTTGTCATCAAAAGTCCATCGATCCTAGCTAGTAGATGACGAAAATGGGCCCGATCAAAATTGTACATATATCTGTATTATTGTTTGATCGTAACGAAACTCGATATTTAGTCGTTTTATGCAAAAAGAAAGACCAAGTTCGTTAATAGCAGAAGTCGGACAAGGGCGGGGGTTAGAGTGGGTTAATTTTGACAATTCGAAATATCTCCGTTACTATACGTCGGATCAAAAAATTGTATAAAACCAATCTTATTGCAAATTAAATTTACTATACATATTATTAAATATGTTTATTCTCTATCTTGAATATTAACCAAAATATTTGTATTTTTCAGTTTTAAGCCTTCAGAAAACCTCCACTTCTACTCACACTACATAAACAATACTCTGTTATATACTAAATCACATAATTCGAAGCTTAAATAGTAAACATTGTTTTCAAGAGACCTTTATTATACCAGGTACATGCAAATATGTTCTGGTTACCCCGGGCTCCCGTTTTAAGTTCTTGGACAACTAAAATTTGATTGATTGTGATAAACATTATTCTGGTTCATTATAAATTACAGTAGCAGACTTAGTATACGGGTTTTCAATAAAATTAATAAGTTATATTCGGTTGTATTTCAGTAATTATTTTTCTTACAGGTGTGAGGTTGGCAGGCCTGCTAGTTTATATTTCAGACGCTTCCAGTCGGGAGGTTCCTTATTCACTTAATGTCCACGGTTGTGTTTTGTTACCCGTTCGTAGATTTATATATTGTTAAACTTTAAGAGGGAAATTTGCTTAGTTTACGCAGCCCCTGCAAGACGGACATTGGTTTGGTTTGGACGCCATTTCCGTCTCTCTCTCTCTCTCTCTCTCTCTCTCTCTCTCTCTCTCTCTCTCTCTCTCTCTCTCTCTCTCTCTCTCTCTCTCTCTCTCTCTCTCTCTCTCTCTCTCTCTCTCTCTCTCTCTCTCTCTCTCTCTCTCTCCCTCTCTCCACTCTCTCTCTCTCTCTCTCTCTCTCTCTCTCTCTCTCTCTCTCTCTCTCTCTCTCTCTCTCTCTCTCTCTCTCTCTCTCTCTCTCTCTCTCTCTCTCTCTCTCTCTCTCTCTCTCTCTTTCTCTCTCTCTCTCTTCCTTTCTCTCTCTCTCTCACTCTTTATCTCCCTGGCTCTCTCTCTCTCACACTCTCGCACACTCTCGCTCTCTCTCTCTCGAACTCTCTCTCTCTCTCTCTCTCTCTCTCCCTCTCTCTCTCTCACTCTCCCTCTCTCTCTCTCTCTCTCTCTCTATATATATATATATATATATATATATATATATATATATATATATATATATATATAAAGATGTGGACAAAATAGGGAATAAAGAAAGGCCTGAATTTGAAGGGGAGCAGTAAATAAGACTTGAAAATATGGGGGCTTTGTGAGGGGCTGCAAAGGAGGCAATAGTGAGTGAGGGTTGGAACTCGAGGAATCCAGGCCTCTTTCTCCGGCGACGATCCGATCCACGCAAAGAATTTATACTACTCTTTCCTGTCAGCATTGGAATCTTCTCGTTAGGGCACACATCTCTTTATGAGCTCCGCCGTTTCGATTGGCCCAAGTGTAAATATCCTCCCTTTCTGCCCCTCTTTCTGCAAATACTTTCTTTCCGAATAGGGTTTCGGGGTGTAGAACTGTGATCGTCCATCCGCAAGATCTCCGTTTCTCATTGATGCGCATGAGTGGTTGTCTTTAGTCAATGGTCTTGCATTGCGAAAACTCATGGTACATTTTTCATGGTGGGGGCTAAGAGACAGCTGGGTTTACTTTGTGGCAAGCTACAGGGATTCTGCGGTATACCTCTGATCTGGATTCATATTTCATCTGAAGATCCGGAGGAACTGGTGGAAAATTCAAACTATGTCGTAGAATAATTTGAGTTCTTGGTGAAGGCTACAATACAAGTTAGGTGATTTTAATGCTAAAATAGGTTTAGAATAACTCTCTTGAATGTCAATTAGAAACCAAAAAAGTTGCAAAATTACTATTATCCGTAGAATATATACAACATTTGTCACAGACAGATACATTGGACACATGATACGAAGGATCTGCTCCATACCAAATTGGCAGGAGTATACCAACTCGGAATACATTAGACAGGTTAATTAGAACCAGGGTCAGAAAACACATCAAGATTGTCAAAAGTCCGTCACGCAGTGGCGACTTACACTAAACAGAGTTTCCAGTTATTTGCATTTATCTCAAAAAATCAAACATCAATAAGAACAATATTTCCTAGTAAGGCCTCAAATAATGTGCTTCCTGGTGTAATAGCTTATTGACATGAGTAGGAGCTGACCGATGGAAGGATAGTTGGCGTCAGAAGTGTCCCGACTAAGGATATAGCCCACTCTAAGCGTTCTCCTTTGATGTCGCCGCTCGTCTATAAAAGCAGTCCATCTCGACCTGAGAGTTAGTTTTGTTCTTAGCTTTCTTCAAGTGATCAACAGTGCGTTCAATACAGCTTTAGTGAATAGTGCATTTTAGTGCCAGTACGGTTAAGTGTTTTATGTGAAGAACAGTATAGTGTCGTGTTTAAGACAGTGCAGTGCCGTTAATTTCGCGAAGGCCAGTGCAGAGCCGTGTTTTTGTGAACTTCAGTGATCGTGAGTGAGTTATTAGACTGAGTAATAATAAGAACTGTGAAGCTATCAGTGCATACTGTGAGGAGTAGTTAAGAACAATTAATTGGGTAGTACATTGTTAAATAAATTGTGCAGTGATGAAAATTCTGAAGCTAATGTGTAAATAACTTTGAAATGGCCTTATTTTTTTCATCCCCATACTATGATCGTTCGAAACTAGAAGACATTTGTCGAAGATCTCGTCATGAGTACAGACTCACTAGCTGATTTCACTTAAAGGAAATTAAGGGCTTGCCTTCAAGGTCCTTGAAAAAATAACGACGGGCTTAAAAATCTAAACGCCCCTCTAAAACAGGAGAATTAAACAAGACTCAAATGTTAAACTTGAAGAGAGCGGATCTCTGACCTCTCGAGGTCAAGAGTTGAATCTCTGAGAGAACGACTCACCAGGAATTTATAAAGGTCTTTCTGAGAACGGGTTATACTGCACTGCTGTGAGAGCCGAGAGCTCTTTATGGAACGACTCCATTTCTATTGGGTCAATGTATAAATTGTACATTTTGTCTCACTCCCCACTCCAACCTCCTATCTTGTCTCCTTACTCACAATCTGAGTACTCGTCGTTCCTTCTTAGAGAGAAGTGTAAATAAATTGCCATTACTCTTGGCCGGGGAAATAATTAAGTTTTTCTCAAAATAAAATGATTATTTGTAATATTTTCTTTCATCTGGAGTGTTTTATTGGGTAGCAAAAAAGTGGGTCTCGTAATGATATTGTTTACATAATATTACACAATCTGCGATGTATGGCGTACGACTGGGCTACTAATTTTCTACTGTAAAGGGGAGGGGTAAGCCCTTGGCTGAGAAGGATGGATAACCGTAAAAAGTCCGTAACGCAGGACATGCGTAAACTAAGCAGATTATCCACTTGCTGGTTTGTCATACAATATCCATCTTTTAGCAGAATTCCCTGAGGGATATCAGCCATTGAGGTAGTACTCATGACGCAATTTTCGAAATTTGTCTTCAAATGTCCATCGATCCTACCTTGCAGATGACGAAAATGAGGTCCTTTTAAAACTATATATATATATATATATATATATATATATATATATATATATGTGTGTGTGTGTGTGTGTGTGTGTCTGTTACCGCTCTAGCGGTCGAAATTATTGTTTAATCGTTACCAACCTTGATATTTAGTCGTTTTATGTAAAAAGACAGATCAAGTTAATGGCTGAAATCGGACTAGGTTTAGAGGGGAGGATTTTCGAAAATTCGAAATATCTCCGTTACTATACGTCTGATCGAAAAATGTACCTTATTGCAAATTAAATTTACTATAAATGTGGTTATATACATTTATTCTCTATCTTGAATATTAACAGAGATATTTGCATTTTTATTAAATGTGGACGAGTAACGGACGAAAGTGAGTTTCCCACCAAAAGCTAGTTCGGCCGTTTTCGTAACTGTTTGGCTCTCGTGAAATTTCTATCAATATTAATTTCTGATCTCTATTGTAATACTTCACGTGGGAAATCTGCTTAGTTTACGCAGCCCCTGCGTGACGGACGTTTCTCTCCATATAATGTAATTCTTCTAATGTTGAAGTGGGAGTTACAAATAAAGGCTCACTTAGCGGACTAGTTATCTAATGTTCTCTCTTGGCGGGAATCGATCCTGAACCAATTTTAGCAGATTTCTCTTAAAGAAAATCAGCTATTGAGGTCGTACGCAAGACTCGATTTTCGAAATATTTCTTCAAATGTCCATCGGCCTACCCAGAAGATGACGAAAATGAGGTCTGTTCAAAATTATTAGTTCGAAGCTTAAGTACCGAATCTTGCTTACAAAAGACCTTTATATTGTGTCCGGGGACCACACCATCGTCTATAAACTGAGATATTTCCATTGTTTAGTTTTCCAGACATCAGTAAACCCCCACTACTACTGATGTCATACTAACAATACGCCTTTTTGTTATGAAGCACTTTATTTGAGGCCTAAATACCAAATATTTTTCTCATTGAACTTTTACGCTTTGTGATAAATGAAAATACGTGACACACTCGGGAAATCTGCTTAGTTAACGCAGTCCCGAACTGTATACGCTTTAACCTGCCCTGCCACCGGGGCATAAATTAATAGTAATTATCTGTAAAAATTGGAGAAACCATTAATGTTAGTAACCAACAACAGCTTCATTTTTACAAATATGTTAAATCATGGAAAACATTATTAACACACTGTCAGATACATTTTTTTAGCAAGATACATCAGCAAATGTATAAATTGATGAAAATTAAGGGATATCTAAAAATACTGCTTTGAACGATATAATAAATGAACCAAGGTACTCTTTTAAGTAATTGAAAAAAACCTTGTTTTTGGATATAAATTGAACACTTCCGGAATGTTTCAAACTCAAATGATTAGTCGATTATGATAAATGAATGAAAATGTAATGTTAATTACTCTAATAAGCGCTCTTTGGCAGCCTTTGACGTGAACAGGGCTCGGCTACAATGAATGTATTCCATTCACCTGTCAACACACCGCTCTGTCATGTGTCAATAAAAATCAGGCATTGGACTCAATGAATTCGGACTACAATAGCAGAGAGTTTCAGACAAGGGGAAACGTGAAAAGGCGGGGCACAAAGGCGTTTTCATTCAAGTAAGTGCTGACCAAAAGGGCTTTCATGGCGAGGCTTAAAGGTCCCTAGAATGTAGCTACAATGCCCCTTCCTTGGGAGCATTGTTGGTTTTATATTGTGTGTTTCGATTTATCTCAAAGACATATCAGCTACAACAAACATTCTCCGAGATGTCCCTCGAGATATGTTCTTTTCATGCACGAGCCGGAGTCTCGGGAGTGGACAGTATATCCCATTCAGTGGAATTAGTATTGATCAGATTAGGTCAATGAAGATATCAATCCAATTAAAGACTAGCCTCGTCGATGAACAGAATAAAATAATGGGGCTGTATTGAGTTTTAATTGGAGAAACAGCTGTTCCTCAAGATAAAACAGATTTACATTAACTGAAATAAGCTATTGAGTACGTACTAATTACGAGATTTTCGAAAAAGTCTTCAAATATCCATCGACCCCTAAGAGATAAAAAAAAATCCGTTACTCAGGGACTCCGTAAACTAAGTAGATTTCCAAAGCGAAGGTTGACAATAGATAAATATTCATACTAGCAACGTCACCGTGAATATTAAGTAAATAAATACACACGGCAATGCAGAACTAAATAGAATGATAGAAATATTCCAAACCTAATGAAAAACAATTAATGAAATATACCTGAGTATAACATATTAATTTTATTGAAAACTATTTACTACAGCTAGTTCTGTAATTTATAATGAATCAGAATAATTTTTATCTCAATCACTCAAATTTTAGTAAACCAAGAACAAAAGAAAGAGGGGGTGGATCAACAGAAAGTTTTTGCATATATCTCACAAATTAAAAGTTGATATTTCTTTTTACATAAAACCATAAATATCAAGTGTGATACAGAAAAAACGAAAATTTCGACCGCTAGAGCGTTAACAGGCATATATATATATATATATATATATATATATATATATATATACATACATACACACACATAATTTTAAAAGGACTTCATTTTCGTCAACTCCTGTGTAAGATCAATGGACATTTAAAGAAATTTTTCGATAATCGATTCAATAGCTGATTTCCTTCTGCGGAAAAATATGCTAAAAAGGCGTTCGTTCAAAATTTTATATATATACTAGCTCAGATACCCGGCTCCGCCCGGGAATTCATTTGAGGCTGAACGGTGATGGTATTTTTTAGCAGGCTTTACATTGCACAATATTTTGACATTTACCCGTCCCAGTGTTTAGGATTGATACCCGTCGTTGCCGTGGATTTGCTAATAATAGAATTATTTGTTCGATAAGGCTTCATTGTCTTCGATATTTTTATATTTCCCGTCTCTTATACATGTAAATATGGTGAATTTTTATTTCAGGCCTCCCTTATAACCCCCCTCTCGTTCGAACCTAAAAATTTAGATATAACTTATAATCATGGAAGAATTAATGCTAATTGACATACCGAGTTTTGTTAAGTTCGGTTCAGCCGTTAGTGCCCAATAAAATTGTTGGCTCCCGCTAAAGTTTTAACGTGTAACTCATTTATACTTAGGTATACGACAAAAGTGTATATAACAAAAGTTACTCCAAATAACAAAATAAACAACTTTTGTTATGTTTATATTTGCGGAAAACCAATAGAAAACGAAATATTGCTATTTTTGATTTCAGGCTTCCCTTATAACCCCCACTCCTGCCCATCCATAGAAATGTTGGTATGGCTTATTATAATGAAGGCCTCACTGCTAATACACATACCGAGTTTTATTTAGTTCGGTTGAGTCTTTTTTGGGAAGTAATATTGTTGACTCCCGCTATAATTTTTAGCGTATAACGCATTTAAACTTCGGTATACGACAAAAGTGTATATAACAAAAGTTACTCTAAATAACAAAATAAACAACTTTTGTTATGTGCACATTTGCCAAAAAAACAAAAGAAAACGAAATATCGCTATTTTTAATTTCAGGCTTCCTTTATAACCCCCACTCCTGTTCATTTCAGAGAAAATTAATATAGCCTAAAGTCTAAGTTGGGTTAGTAGTAATATACATACCAAGTTTCATAAAATTCGGTTCAGCCGTTTATGCGTGAAAAGGTTACAAACAAACAAACAAACAAACATACACGAAAGAAACAAAATGCAGATATGGTGTCTATGACATGTGAAACGAAAATTTATCGTGAAATTTCGCGAAAAAAATCAATGTACAGACAGAGGTTACAATTTTTTATTTATATATATATAGATATATACTCGTATATATATATATATATATATATATATATTATTATATATATATATATATACTAGCTCAGATACCCGGCTTCGCCCGGGAATTGATTTTGAGGCTGAATGGTGATGGTATTTTTTTTTGGCAAGGCTTTAATTTGCAAAATATTTTGACATTTACCGTCCCAGTGTTTTAGGGTTATTACCGTTGTTGCCATTCCTTAATAATAAAATTAATTTTTTATGTTATGTCTTCATTGCCCTCCAAAATATTGTCATATTTTCCCGTCTCCTGAGCATTATGCATAGATTTCAGTTATTAAGGACAAAATATTTAACAAAGATTTGAATTAAATTTTCCAGGAGATAGGTTACCTCATAGTTCAAATTGGAATGAATTGTTGAGGGCATATCAATCTTTCTACGCATAATACTTGCTCCACACATTGTTCCTGGAAAAATGTATAAAAAAAAAAAAAAAAAGTTAATCTAAATAACAAAGTAAACCACTTTTGTTATGTGCATGTTTGTCGAAAAAACAATTGTAGACAATGAAATATCACAAATTTTTATTTTCAGGCCTCCCTTATAACCCCCACTCCCGTTCTAACCCTTTAAAACATTTTAATATAGTCTTTAATCATGGAAGAATTAAAGCTAATTGACATACCGAGTTTTTTTAGTTCGGTTTAATCGTTAGCGCCCAATGAAATAGTTGACTCCCGCTTTAGTCTATAGTGTATATCTCGTTTACACTTTGTTAAAAGATAAAAATGAATATGACAAAGTTACTCTAAATAACAAAATAAACAACTTTTGTTATGTGCATATTTGCTGAATAAGCAATAGGAAACGAAATATCGCTATTTTTAAATTCAGGCCTCCTATATAACCCCCACTCCTGCCCGTCCCTAGAAATGTTAGTATGGCTTATTATAAGGTAGGCGTTAGTACTAATTCACATACTGAGTTTGGCGTAGTTCGGTTGAGTCTTTTGTGCCTAATAAATTGTTGACTCCCGCTCTAGTTTTTTAGAGTATAACTCATTTATACTTCCGTATACGGCAAAAGTGCATATGACAAAAGTTTCTCTAAATTACAAAATAAACAACTTTTGTTATAGGCATATTTGCTGAAAAAGCGATAGGAAACGAAATATCGCTATTTTTAAATTCGGGCCTCCTATATAACCCCCTCACTCTCTGCCCGTCCCTAGAAATGTTAGTATGGCTTATTATAAGGTAGCGCGCTTTGTTACTAATTTCATACTGAGTTTGGCGTTCGCTTAGGTTCGGTTGAGTCTTTTGTGCACTAATAAATTGTTGACTCCCGCCTCTAGTTTTTTAGAAGTTATAACTCATTTATAACTTTCCGTATACGGCAAAAGTGCATTATTATGGACAAAAAGTTTCCTCTAAATTACAAAATAAACAAACTTTGTTATAGGCATATTTGCTGGAATTGAAAAAGCGATGGAAACGAAATATCGCTATTTTTAATTTCATGCCTCCTTATAACCCCCACTCCTGTTTGTCTTTAGAGTATATTAATATAGACTAAAGTCTAAGTTGGGCCAGTAGAGTAATATACATACCAAGTTCCATAAAATTCGGTGTTCAGCCGTTTATGCGATGAAAAGGTAACAAACAAACAAACAAACAAATAGACACAAACAAACAGACACGAAAGAAACAAAATGCCAGCTATGGTGTATATGACATGTGAAACGAAAAAAGTTATCGTGAAATTTCGCGAACGAAAAAAATTCAATGTAACATGACAGATGGTTACAAATTTTATATTATATATTTATACTATATTATTATATATAGATATTCATATATATGATATATATAGATATATACTATATACCCCCCATTCACATATTTGTGCTTTTAGATATACTAGCTTCTATGGTATCCGGCATTGCTTGGGAAATCATTGAAGGTTAATGATGGTATTTTTAGAGCAAGGCTTCAATATGCACAATTCACTTCCCGTCTAGGCTTTTTTTTTCATAAGGCCCTGGTAACTGTGGGGGACTTGTAGTAGAATAAATCAAAATAATGCAATCCGAGCAAACATTGGTTAAGTAGTATTTTGATACTGGTTTACGCTTGAGTCATGGTATGTATGGCTATAGGACGAATATTCACAAACGTATTATCGTTCACGATGTTACCAAAATTTTGTTTCCAGTAAAAAAAAACATCGAATGCATCATCGTAGCGTTTAGCGCCATCTCCTATCCTGTATGAGATGAAGTGGAAATAATTTGCTGGGTATGTTACCCGTAAAAGTGGGTTTGGAAGTAAGTGTGGTTTACAGTAGAAATTTACTAATTTTATTCCAAGTAAACCCTCACTCCTATGATCAGTAGAACCCCTTAATATAGCATACATTCTGACAATATTCATTCCCTAAATAAATATATGTACTAACCTTTGAGAACTGCACGACATCATCCCATAAATAGACACAAAACACTTCCTACAAATATTTTTTAAACGAAATTTAACTGTACACTAAAACATTAAACTGAATATTTCGCTTTTTGCTGAATTGTTCCACTGGAATAATGGTGTTATGCTATATCTTTTATCATATGTCAATAAATTGAAATTGATAAATGTAAGTAACGAATTAGCATCAAAGTCGGTATTCTAATCGTAATTCTTATTATATATTTTTGCGATAAAACTATTAGTGAAAATGTATTGTCACATCAAAGTAAACGCCTTCCCTCCTTTATAGTTAAAAATTTCGATTCACAAATGGCCTGTCTTATATCATGAGATATTTTACTCACAAATGTGAAATTTCATAGCATCCCTCCCAGCCATTCTTGAATGATTGAGTAACAAACTACCCAGGAGATGACGAAAATGAGGTCCGTTCAAGATTTTATATATATATATATATATATATATATATATATATATATGTATATATTTGTCTGTTAACGCTCTAGCGGTTCGCAATTTTTTGTTTTAGTCGTTACCAAAAAACTCGATTGTTATTTAAATCGTTTTTCTATGCAAAAAAATGACAGATCAAGGCAAAGTTCGTGTAATGGACTGAAATCCGGACCAGTGGACGAGAGGGGTGTAGGAGGGGGTTTTTTTTTAAAAAGTCGACATTTATCTCCAGTCGGACCAAAAAATATGGATATTTGAGAGAACGCTAATCTTATCGTTGTTAATACCTATAAATTTACTATGAATATTGTTGGATAACATGTTATTCCTCTGTATATACTTACCTCCATCTTGAATATTAACTGTGGGATTTTTTGCATTTTTATTTTTTTTTGGGGCGTCTACGCCCCCCGAGGGACTGTTTCAAGCCATGATGCTTGTTCGGCCCATTTGCCAGCCAAGGTTCGGCAGGCTCGAGGATGGTGATTTACGATTGGGAGTCTGCTCGGCGGGAATTCTGCTTAGTTGAAGGCACTGCCCCTTGAGGGACAGTCAGCAGAGGGGCACGGATAGTTGAAATTTGTGTAAACCCAGGTGTTTTTTGCTTTTTCTTTAAATGTTCAGCACCTTCAGGATTCTCGCCCCTCTGTTAAGGATTGGCGGTTTTTTAATTGATCATTGTCAATCGTGGTTTGTTCCAATTAGGTCAAATAGGAGTTTTGGACATTGATGGATAATTGATTTTTTATGTTTTACACACTTGACTTATTTGTGCAGGTCTTATGGCTTCAATTAGAGGCGGGAATTTGAAAATTCATAATATATCCGTAACTATGAGTCGTATAGAAAAATGTTACAGAATCAATCTTGTAAAATTAGTGATGTTCAACAATTGTGGTTCTATACATTTATAGTATGTAAAATGTAAAGGGAGGTGTTTGTAATTTCTTTTTTTTTTCAGCCCCCAACAATATACTCATTGGATTTTTAATTAGAAATAACAAATATATGATGACATAATAATGCATCATACCACACATGGAAAATCACCAGCTGCGTGAAGGCCTTTTTTTAGCAGATTTCACTTGAAGGAAATCAGCTATTGAGGTCGTACTCATGACGCGATTTTCAAAAACTTTCTTCAAATGTCCATCGATCCTACCCAGGAGATGACGAAAATGATTTCGGTTCAAAACTATATGTATGTATGTATGTATGTATGTATCTATCTATCTATCTATCTATCTATCTATCTATCTATCTATCTATCTATCTATCTATCTATCTATATATTTATATATATATCTCTATATATATGCCTGTTAACATTATAGCGGTTACAATTTTTGTTTAATCGTCACCAAACTCGTCGGATCGAAAAATATTATAGAACTAATCTTATCGCAAATTAAATTCACTATAAATATGGTTATATACATTTATTCTCTATCTTGATTAATAACCAATATATTTGCATTTATATTAATTTTAACGGACGAGCTATGGTCGCTTCCATTCGTTCCCGCCGAAAGCTAGTTCGACCGTTTCGGTAACTGTTAGGCAGTCGTATGCAGATTTCTCTATTGTATAATTATGTGTGGGAAATCTGCTTAGTTCACGCAGCCCCTGCGTGACAGACCTTTTTTTTTACTTATGATGAATACATCGTCGGCATATGCCATTTCTACTGAGCTTGTTGTATATGTTACCACATTGTATCTGCCTTATAGTTCGGATCACTATCAGATAAAAAAAGTCCGTCACGCAGGGGCTGCGTAAACTAAGCAGATTTCCCACGTGAAGTTTTACAATAGAGAAATCTGCCTAATAACAGCTGTAGTAGTAAGTAACCTATAAACCTATTCACGAGAGGGACGAATAATTACAAAAACGGCCGCCAGAGCTCACGGCGGAAAGTCCGAACATAGCCTGCCGAGCACATGCAGAATACAAATGCAAATATCTCAGTTAATATTCAAGATAAAGAATAAATGTATATAACAATATTTATAGTAAATTTAATTTGCAATAAGATTGATTCTATAATATTTTTCGATCCGACGTATAGTAACGGAGATATTTTGAATTTTCAAAAATCCCCACCTCTAAAACACCCCTCCCACTTTTCAGATTTCAGCCATTATCGAACTTTATCTATCTTTTTACGTAAAACGCTTAAAAAATAAGTTTGGTAAAGATTAAAAAAAAATTTCTAACGCTAGAGCGTTAACACACAAATATATATATATATATATATATATATATATATATATATATATATATATATATAGATAGATAGATAGATAGATAGATATATATATATATATAATTTTGAACGGACCTCATTTTCGTCATCTCCTGGGTAGGATCGATGGACATTTGAGGAAATTTTTCAAAACTCGCGTCATGAGTACGACCTCAATAGCTGATTTCCCTTAAGGGAAATCTGCTAAAAGTACAGTAGACAATGCATCTCCTTGTATGACACCATTGTTATCATTTTGGCGCTAACACTAGCGATAATCTTCCATTATATACCAGCTGATAGTAATCCCCCAAGTGTGTGACTCTAAGGCTAAACCATCGGAGACAGTCATGGAAATGTGTTTAATGCCGTAGCACAACAGTGAACAGTGAGCGCCTGAATATGTATGAATAGTTGGGAATATTGATTTTAGTGTCTCCCTAGGGGTTAAGCCGATTTCATAAACAGGGAAATTTACAAAGGATATCAGCCATTCAGTGGTCGCTTTTTTCCTTTTCCATGAGAATAATAACAATAAAGGGACCACGGAGAGTGGACAAAACTTATAGCTAACTTGCATCGAACAAAATTACAAGATTTAAAAGTCGTTACTTTCATTTTTACTAAAAAAACGTCCGTCACCCCGGCTGCGTAAATCTAAGCAGATTTCCCAGCGTGATGTTTAACAATAGAGAAATCCCACGAGAGCCGAAAAGTTAAGAAAACGGCCGAACTAGCTTTTGGTGGGAAAGTCACTCATCCGTTAGCCGTAGATTTCATAAAAATGCAAATATCTCGGTTAATATTCAAGATAAAGAATAAATGTATATAACAATACTTATAGTAAATTTAATTTACAAAAAAATTGACGCTGTATAATTTTTTAATCAGACGTATAGTAACGGAGATATTTCGAATTTTGGCGTTAACGAACTTGATCTTTTTTTTTTTTTTTTTCTTTTTTTTACAGAAAACGACTAAATGTCGAGTTTGGTAACGATCAAACAAGAATTGCGACCGCTAGAGCGGTAACAGACGTAAATATACACACACACATATATATATATATATATATATATATATATATATATATGTCTATATATATATGTATATATATATATATATATATATATATATATATATATATATATGTGTGTGTATATTTATGTCTGTTACCGCTCTAGCGGTATACAGTTTTGAACGGACCTCATTATCGTCATCTACTAGGTAGGATCGATGGACATTTGAAGAACAATTTCCAAAATTCCGTCATGAGTACAACCTCAATAGCTGATTTTCCTTAAGGGAAATCTGCTAAAAATGGAGGCTGAAAATAAGAAAGTATGAATAACAGGCTTTACAATTCAGCCACGAAGAAATAGAACAACAATTCTAGAATATCAATGTTGTGCAAGATTTGTTCAATTACATTTCTCGATCCGACATATAATGAAGGAGATATTTTAAAATTTCGATTCCCCCCTCCACCATTTCTGGTGCGATTACAGCCATTAACAAATATGAACATTTGAGTTAATTGAAACTGTTAAATATGAGCATGGTATTGATGAAATAACCATTTTCGGGTCAAATCAGAAAGGTCTTACTCGATGACGTCATCATACAACGTATTTACACGTATTTTACACCGTAAAAAATCGATGAAAACAGTATTTGGTATTCTTCGTATAAAGTAGTAAGTGGCGATACCAGCTTCTTCTTAATTTGACAAGAGTAGAAGTGGGGGTTTATAGAAAGCCAAAAACGATAATATGCAAATATCTCGAATAATATTTATAATACAGAAAACCCGTTTATAATAGCATTTATGGAACATTGAACTTTCAATAAAATTAGTTTTATACCATTTTTCGATCCGACGTATAACAACGGAGATATTTGGAACATTCGAAATCTCCCACTCTAAGCCAACCCTACCCCGGCCCCATTTCGGCCGTTAACGAACTTGATCTTCAGTTTTACATTAAACCCTAATATATCTAGTTTGTTAACGGTATAGGTGAAAATTCCGAATGCTAGAGCGTTAACAGATGTGTATATATGTAGTTATGAACGGATCGACGTACATTTGAAGAAATTTGTCCAAAAACGCGGCATGAGCACAAAATCAACAGTTGTTTCCCGTGAAATGTATACTCCGGAGTTTATTGCATATTCTCTGTACATTCTGCGGTTGCTCTGTGATTAATTATTTGTCTAAATTGAGCTCATATATTACTTCGGACGAGAAGGAAAAGGAGGATTATTTATGAGACCTTGGAGAGAAGATCACGCACACAACACAATTGACTATGAAACACATTTTCCGCTATTGAATTTGAAGAAAGATCTAGTTTTCAGCCATAAAATCTTTGCTTTTAGCAGATTTCTTTTATGGGAAATCGGTGCTTTCGGGGACTAAATCCCCATCCTCAGAGCTACAAAACAATGTAACACCATAATTAGAAGTCTAAAAATTAGTTCTTAAAAATGTTTTACATAGTTGGTCATTTGTTACATGGTAAATCAGTTGTTAAAAATGTTTTACATAGTTGGTCATATAACAAACAGTCTATAACATTATAAAATTTTTTAAAATAATAACACCTATATTCAAAAACACAATTAGAATTAAAATATAACAAATTAATAATTACTATTTAAACATTAAAATAATATTATAAGCAAAAATTACCGTCAGAGCGTAGGGCGATCCTATTCCTAGCGGAGTGGAACGATCCCCGTGGCCTCAGTGCATCGGCAGGGTTTAGCCTGGTAGCAAGTCTATAGGATCGCCCTACGCTCTGACGGTAATTTTTGCTTATAATATTATTTTAATGTTTAAATAGTAATTATTAATTTGTTATATTTTAATTGTAATTGTGTTTTTGAATATAGGTGTTATTATTGTAAAAAATTTTATAATGTTATAGACTGTTTGTTATATGACCAACTATGTCAAACATTTTTAGCAACTGATTTTTAGACTCCTTTATTATGGTGTTACATTGTTTTGTAGCTCTGAGGATGGGGATTTAGTCCCCGAAAGCGCTCAGCGTTTATAAGAAATAAAATTGTGAGGAGCCATAAAAAAGTTTTGTGATTAACCTAATAATCTACTTTTATTATTTTTGTAATAAACGTAACAATATATATAATTTTAAATACCTGCATAAATATTTATGATACTAAAATGTTGGTGTATATCAATATTGTTGATTAATCCAGTCCTAGGATTCTAGGATGAGGGAGTTAGATGGTTCATAAAGCACATCGATAGGAAATGAGAAAGAGACCTATTGATTGAGAGTGATTGGAAGGCTCTATTCCAATCCACTCATACTGAACCAGCCCTCAATCCCTTTTAGAACCCATCCCTCTTCAAATAACGGCTGTCTCAATATTTCCCCTAGCCGCCCGTCACTAACTCTCTCATTTTCACTTGGAAATAGTCGCTAAAATAAGGGCCTCTACAAGTGCTTTCAAGCTAAAAACCTTCCGCATTTTTTTTTTTTTTTGTAACCCCCGAAGCGACATTAATGCTATGTTTTTTTTTTTGTTTTGTGTACAAGTGTGGTAGAGCTTGGACTCTTCATTGGCTATAGAGTCGAATATATTTGAGGCTAACTGGAATATATAGTTTTTTTATTACCAAGAGTTATTTGTCTTCCAAGTTTGTTGTTGTATTAACCCTCCGTCGGGCGCGTGATCTCTCACACAGTTTCTAGAAAAATATTTGCCACACCTCCTAGCAGAGAGTGGTGGTGTAGTGCTTCAAGTTATGTGGTGTAGAGGACTCCCCCTCAAGGTCACTGTGTTTAACCGAGTCGTGTATTTCACCTGTCATTAAATTTTATCTCCTAGATACCACGCGCCCGATCTCGTAAGTTTTTTTTGAAATCTGTATTTCATTAATATGTGCATCAATTAAGTTTCTCTTTATTAAATGGAATCATATAGACCTATTATTCTATTATTTTGCTCAAACACGAGCTTTCAGAAGAACTTGTACAAGGATATATTGCAGACTACAGAGACTCATAAGAGTACACTAGCTCATTGGACCATACATTGAACTCAAGTACAGAACAGCATAAAAAAAGTCCCTCCATTACAACGAACAAAAGAAAATGATGTGAAACAAGCATAACTGAAAGAAATGTAGGTGTACTAATTACTGTTGTGAGATTTGCAAAAACTAAATTTGTTAACAACATAGTTCCATGCTTTGTCCTAATTGTAATGCAGCTCTGCAAAAGAAATAACAATTAAACTGGTATTTTTAAATTTTTTTGATGATTTTCATTAAGTCTTATCTAAAAGTGATTTCATGCTACTTATTTTTGATTGAAGTTATATTTAGATATTTTTTATATTGTTCACAAACTGAAATGAAATATGTATAATTAGGGCATGTGCATTTAAAAAATTCCTTTTGATATTTATGTTTTTATATTTTATTTTAAAAATTATCGTCCACCGTTTCTTTATATTATAATACTTGTCAATTTTAAAAATTATTTACTTCTTTCAAACAGATACTTCCTCTGTTATGGTTTCTAATCACACGCTGAACATTTTAGTGCAAAATATATATTAAAGAACTGTATTTCCCTAAAAACGGTTGAGGATGATCTGTGAGATACACGCGCCCGATGGCGGAATATTCTTGACGCGCCCGACCGAGGGTTAAAATAGGAATTTATTTTGATGAAAATTCATTAAATAAAATCCTTAAGACTGTCCTGATTAAAAAGGGGTTGTAGATAAACCGTCCCAATTAGCCATAATAATAAAAAGTGTACGTTAAGAAATAATAATAATAATTAGTAATTTTTCTTGTAGGAAACAAATGGAAAATACTTGAAACTCCTACCAGACGAGATCAAGTGGTGTTGACTAGGCCTAGAACCGGACATTCGCTACTTACACATTCATAGCTCATAAACCGAAAAGATCGACCAACATGCACTCACTGTAACACAGTACTGACCATTAAACATCTCCTGACTGACTGCAGACTAAGCGAACGACTTGTACGAACTATTAACAAAAGGTAGCCCACATATAAATACACTCTTAAATGAATTCTAGACAACTGACATTTACAAAAAAACATTAAATCGCACCTACTCTACTCATTTCTCTTCGTTTTATATCTCAAATTATGTTAATAATTCATGTATGTGTTTTTGTGAACAATAGTGTATAATACATTTTTAATCTTTTGCCTTAGACTCCCATCATCTTATACAAGGATTTATCGCTAAATTTATAACTTCATATAGTTTTATTTTAACGTTTAATTTTATTTCATTATATTATATACTATGTTTTTAATAATTTTGCAAACATTTCTTTATTTCAAAATTTTAATTTAGACAATTGAAAGTAAATGATACTGAGCGACATCTCCTAGTTGCGGAGCTCATAAAATAAATAAATATAGGAAACAAAACTATTAGACGTATCCTTTTATGCTATGCTAAATAACATGAAATGGAAATAAATGCATTTCATTTATGGTGTATAAATGCATGTTTCTTACGTGGAGTTCAGTAGTATGTATTTAAAGAGAGAATTATTTTTTAAATAGATGTAACACATTCAGGCAACGCGTTAAAGGGTTTTATTCCTCAAGACAATAGGCTTTTTCCGGAAATATTTATGCTTGTTTTTGGGGGTGGACATTTATTTTTAGCAGATTTTCATTATGGGAAATCAGGTATTGAGGTCCAACTTATGACTTTCGAAAAATGTCTTCAAATGTCCATCGATCCATCCCAGAAGATAACGAAAATGAGGTCTGTTCAAATATATATATATATACTAGCTCAGAAACCCAGCTTCGCCCGGGAATTCATTTGAGGCTGAATGATGATGGTGTATTTTTGGCAAGGCTTTACTTTGCTCAACATTTTGACATTCCCCGTCTTAGTGTTTAGGATTGATACCCGTCGATGCTGTGGATTTGTTAATAATAAAATTAAGTTTGACTTCACTGTCCACAATATTGTCATATTACCCGTCTCCTATGCATTATGCGTAGCTTTGAATTATTAAGGTCAAAATATTAACATAGATTTGAATGAATTTTTCATAAATTTTAACCTGGTAGTTCATATTGGAAAGAATTGATGAACATATCAATATTATACGCAAATTATTTGCTTCATACATTGTTCTTGAAAAAATTTATAAAACAAAAGTTACTCTAAATAACAAAGTAAACAACTTTAGCTATGTGCACGTTTGACGAAAAACAAATAGACAAGAAAATATTGCGAATTTTTATTTCAGGCCTCCCTTATAACCCCCACTCCCGTTTGAACCTAAAAATTTGAATATAGCTTATGATCATGGAAGAATTAATGCTAATTGTCATACCGAGTTTTGTTAAGTTCGGTTTAATCGTTAGCGCCCAATGAAATTGTTGGCTCCCGCTAATGTTTTAGCGTATATCTCGTTTCTACCTTGTTATAAGACAAAAGTGAATATCACAAAAAATACTTCAAATAAAAAAATAAACTATTTTTGTCATGTGCATATTAGCAGATAAACGAATAGAAAACCAAATATCGCTATTTTTAATTTCATGCCTCTCTTATAACCCCCACTCCTGCCCATCCCCAGAAAAGTTGATATGGCTTACGATAATTAAGGCGTCAGTGCTAATACACATACCGAGTTTTATTTAGTTCAGTTCAGTCTTTTGTGTCAAATAATATTGTTGACTCCCACTATAATTTTTAACCTATAATGCATTTACACTTCGGTATACGACGAAAGTGTATATTACAAAGGTTACTCTAAATAACAAAATAAACAACTTTTGTTATGTGCACATTTGCCAAAAAACCAATAGGAAACGAAATATCGCTATTTTTAATTTCAGGCTAACCTTATAATCCTCACTCCTGTTCGTCTCAGAGGATATTAATATAGCCTAATGTCTAAGTTGGGTTCGTAGTAATATACATACCAAGTTTCATAAAATTCGGTTCAGCCGTTTATGCGTGAAAAGGTAACAAACAAACAAACAAACAAACAAATAAACAAACAAACAAACAAACAGACACCAAAGAAACAAAATGCAGTTATGGTGTCTATGACATGTGAAACGAAAAGTTATCGTGAAATTTCGTGAAAAAAATCAATGTACAGACAGAGGTTACAATTTTATATATATAGATAGATACAGTAAAGCGTCGTTTATCCGAACTAATTGTGATCGCGCACGTTCGGATAACCGATTTGTTCGGATAACTAGTTTTTTTAAGAAAATAGGATAATTGTATAAAACACTTTGTATTCATCATTACAATTACATATTACATATTAAAATACATACTTCCGACGCGCATGAACTGTTGTCTAGAACTGACCTGCAAAAAGAGTGGGAGAGGCGGAAGGGCTGACATCCCGCGTTTCCAGCCGCGGAGTAGACTTCCATTTCAGGGAAACAGAAAGAAGCTCTGATTCCCCGAACGGTAGGGCTCAGTCAGTCCCGCGAACACAAAAGGAGGGAACCCAGACTTTTCCGTTCTGCTAAAAAGTTATTCACGCTCTAAACAGGGCATTGCTTCAAAGAATACATATTCTTGAAATTTTCAACTTCTTCATTCTGTATATAATTCAGCATGCAAATTGAAATATGTAGTTATAAAAAACAAAAAAAAAAAAAAAAAAAAAAAAAAAAAAAAAAACTTTCCAAAGCGCGTTCGGATAATTGACGTTTCGGATAATTGACGTTCGGATAAACGACGCTCTACTGTATATAGATAAAGATGAACTTTGTTAATAATAACTGAAATCGGAACAGACGGGGGGGGGGATTTAGAGAGGAGGAATTCAAAATATCTCCGTTCCTACACGTCGGATCGAAAACTCGTATAAAATCAATCTTATTGCAAATTAAATTTACTATAAATATATTTATATGGATTTATTCTCTATCTTGAATATTATTTGCATTTTTATTGAGTGTGTGGTGATAACGGTCGAGATGAGATCGGCTATTGTCAGTATTGTTCCTGAGATTCCGATGAAAATTATTTTGGCTGTTTCCGTAACTGTTCGGCTCTCTTGAAATTGGTTTAGAGACTCGTCTAAGCTTCTACTTCGTGAGATATATGCAAATACGTTCTGTTGATCCCCCCCCCTTCTTTTGTTCTTGGACTACTAAAATTTGAGGTATTAAAATATAAAATTATTCTGATTCATTAAAAATTGCAGTCTAATATGTTATATTCAAATAAATTTCAGCAATTGCTTTTCATTTCGGTGAAAAATATGTCTATCTATCTGTTCAGTTCTGAGACCTTTGCAGCACTATTTCGATTTTCGAAAATTCAAAATATCACAGTTTCTACACGTCGGATCGAAAATCATAGAACCAATCTTATTGAAAATTAAATTTACTATGAATATTATATACATTTATTCTCTATCTTGAATATTAACCGAGATATTTGCATTTTTATTAAGTGTGAGAAGATAACGGACGAGATAAGATTGTCTACGGTCGGTTCTATTTGTTTCCGCCGAAAGCTAGTGTGGCCGTTTCCGTAACTGTTCGGCTCTCGTATGGAGGTATCTCTATTATAAAACTTCACGTGGGAAATCTGCTTAGTTAACGCAACCCCTGCGTGACGGAATTTTTATGTATTGTTTTACGATTACGCGTTATACTATTTCTGTAGAACAAGTTCTTGTTTTATTTCAAAAACAATTTTTTTTGGTACACATATATATATATATATATATATATATATATATATATATATATAAACACTCAAAAGCAAAAAAAAACACTTAGATAGACACTTAGATTTAGTCTTATAAATTTGTTAAATACTTAATATATATGTAAAATAATCTTTATAAATAAAATCATATGGTTAATTCTATAGAATTTATTTATTTTATTAAAACCAAAATCCTGCCAAAAGTGAATAATTTTTATTGATTATATTACAAAAAAAGTACAAATAAAAAAAAAATAAAAAGATAAAATTAACACATTTTAAAAAAAAAAATTATTCTTCATTTTTATTACAGTGAATGGCCAGAACTTCGCTACCCCCAGCGTTTCGGCAATGTTACGTAAGCTCCGGCCATCCATCTAAAGTTTTGAAAGAACCCATTAATCTGGACCGAAATAAAATAAAAACATTAATTAAAGAAAACGCTTGGTTTTAAATAATTAAAGATGTTTAAATATGCGTAAAAAGTACTTACAGTTTTAGAATAGATCAACTTCACGACAAATAACTCTAATCTCAGTTTTATCTAATTTGTTTTACGTAAATTCCTGAAGGGATTAGTTCAATGGACTTAGACTCTAAATTCTCTGTAATAACTAGAATACCCGCATAAAGAAAATTGCTGAAAATTAGCTTTTAATACGACAAAAATGAAGTGGTCGGTTTTTTTTTTTGCGGTTCAGTATATATACAATGGAAAGTTTTACTCCTTAGAGTGTGGCAGTCAGGGTTCTTTTGAATTTCTGTGGATTGTAATGAGTTTATTCAATATTGATTATTTACATTTTATTCAATAATCAAAATGAATATTGAACCTCGTAAAAATACCTTTTAGCAGATTTCCCTCAAGGAAATCAGTCTATTAGTTCGTACACATGACGCGAGTTACGAACAATTTTCTTCAAATACCATCGATCCTACCGCAGCGATGACAAAATGAGGTCCGTTCAAATTATATAAATAAAATAAATATATATCTATAATATATATCCTATTAATATATATATAAATATATATATATATAAATCTAAATATATATATAATATCATAAATATATATATATATATATATATCTATATATATATATATATATCTATATATAAATATCATATCTATAATATATATATATCTATATATATTTTTATATATATATATAGATATAATATATTTGTCTGTTTAACGCTTCCTAGCGGTCGCATTCGTTTGATCGTTTCCAAGACTCGATATTGAAACGTTTTATGCAAAAAAAAAAGATCCAGTTCGTTAATGGCTGAAATCGAACCAGTGGGAGGGGGGTTTAGAGGGGAGGATATTCGAAAAATTCGAATATCTCCGTTACTAAACGTCGGATCGGAAAAATTATATAGAATCATTCATATTGCCAATTAAAATTTACTATAAATAAAGTTATAATACATTTAATTCCGATCTTGAATATTAACCCCCCGAAGGGATATTTGCATTTTCTGTTTTTCAGCTTCTGAGATGAATCGACTAACTTCGGGTCTAGTCGGTGAGTTTCCGTCAAGAGCTAGTTTCGTGGCCGTTCCCGAACTGTTCCGACTCTCTATTCTGAAATTTCTTTATTGTATAACTTCACTTGGGAAATCTGCTTAGTTTACGCAGCCCCTGCGTGACGGACTTTTTTGTTAGTATTATGGGGAGGGAGGCCTCAGGTCTATTATCCTTGTTTTATCCACTTTAGCTGGATGTTTTATTCAATTAGTCAAGAACAGTTCTCTGCCAACGCTTGACTGATTATTGCTTTTATTCTCAGAAAGACGATTTGTCTCTTCAGCTATTTTTTTGCTCTAACCCTTTCTCATTATCATATATATTGGCTCTCCTCATTCACTTACAGGTATGAATATTCATTAACCATTTCTTTTTTTTTAAATCCTTAATGATTACCGAACTTTAATTAGAAATGACATTTTTTCCCACCAAAGAAACTGAAGTTATTTTTAGTGTTTCCATTAATATCTTATAAAATGTATAATTTCAATAATGAATGTATTGTTCTCTTCATAATGTAAATTCATGCATTATCTGATGAAACAATAAAAAAGCTTAGGAAAAACTTGCAAAAATAATATAATAAAATATAAAATATTTATATTTTGAAGATTAAAAAATTCGAGTTTAGTACATAAATTATTCCTTTGTGAAATATATAGCAATAATATAGTATATTAATTTTAGCGATTCCCTACTAGTATATGTTTTGTATTTTGCATTAATAATATAAATGTTCTTTTTAGGTATGATTTATCAGTATCTATATAAATGACAGTTGTTCATTGTACTGGTAAGTTGAATAAAATGTTGAATAATTTAATTGCTATATGCCCCTCACTGTTTGTGCGTGACTCAATGTCATCTTGCATTACTTATTGGGCGTGTAAATATATTCATTACGAACACACACTAAATATATATACTAGCTCAGATACCCGGCTTCGCTCGGGAATTCAATTGATGCTGAATGGTGGTGGTAATGTTTTGGCAAGGCTTTACCTAGCACAATATTTTTACATTTACCCATAGCAGTGTTTAGGGTTAATACCCGTCGTTTCTGTGGATTTGTTAATAATAAAATTACTTTTTTATGTAAGACATCACTGTCCTCCATATTGTCATATTTCCCGTTTCCTGTGCATTATTCATAGATTTGAATTATTAAGATCAAAATATTAATATACATTTGAATTAGTTTTTCCAGGTGAGGTACCTGGTAGTTCTTATTGAAAAGAATTGTTGAGCAGTTTTCTCTAAATAACAAAATAAACAATTTTTGTTATGTGCATATTTGCCGAAACCCTATTAGGAAACGACATATCACTATTTTTAATTGCAGGCCTCCCTTATAACCCCTACTCCTGCCCATCCCTAGAAATGTTAGTATGGCTTATTATAAGGAAAGCGTTAGTGCCAATACACATATCGAGTTTTATTTAGTACGGTTGAGCCGTTTGTGACAAACAAAATTTTTGACTGCCGCTATAATTTTTAGCGTATATCTCGTTTATAATTCGATATACGAAAAAAGTGTATATTACAAAAATTACTCTAAATAACAAAATAAACAGTTTTTGTTATGTTCATATTTGCCGAAAAACCAATAGGAAACAAAATATCGCTATTTTTAATTTCAGGCTTTCCTCATAACCCCCACTCTTATTCGTCTCAGAGGATATTAATATAGCCTAAGGTGGGTTAGTAGTAATAAACATACCAAGTTTCATAAAATTCGGTTCGGCCGTTTATGCGTGAAAAGGTAACAAACCAACAGACACAAAAGAAAATGCACAAAATGCAGTTATGGTGTCTATGTCATGTGAAACGAAAAGTTACCATGAAATTTCGCGAAAAAAATCAATGTAAAGACAGAGGTTACAATTTTATATATATATATACACACACACACATATACATATATCGTTATCAGTAACACGTATCAAAACATTGTACAGAATAAAAGTCGTAGTAAGCTAAAATTTCTAAAAGATCTGTTTTATAACATTTTCCGATCCGATCCTTTTAACGTCGGATATATTTTGAATTTTTAAAATAGTTTAAATAAATACAAAATAAACTTAAAATTAATACTTGTGTAAAACTGGGAGCTTGTGTTACCAAATGTATGATGACTAAGATGAAAGCAACTTGAAATAAAATATTGAACCTTATTTTTTTTTTTTTTTGAAAATAAATAAGCCTAAGGGAAGAAATAAAATTGCTAAAATCTTTTGAAGTATAAAGTAACCTTTGTAAATTTATAATTGAATTTTACAAAGTCCGTCACGCAGGGGCTGCGTAAACTAAGCAGATTTCCCACGTGAAGTTTTACAATAGAGAAATCTGCCTAATAACAGCTGTAGTAGTAAGTAACCTCTAAACCTATTCACGAGGGACTAATAGTTACAGAAACGGCCGCCAGAGCTCTCGGCGGAAAGGCCGAACATAGCCGACCACACGCAGAATACAAATGCAAATATCTCGGTTAATATTCACGATACAGAATAAATGTATAGAACAATATTTATAGTAAATTTAATTTGCAATAAGACTGATTTTATACAATTTTTCGATCCAACGCATAATAACGGAGATATTGTGATTTTCCAAAAATCCTCCCTCTAAACCCCCCCCCCCCTCCCACTGGTCCGATTTCAGCCATTAACGAACTTGATCTTCCTTTTTACTTAAAACGATTAAATTCCGAGGTAACGATCAAACAAAAATTGCGATCGCTAGAGCGTTAACAGACATATATATATATATATATATAATTTTGAACGGACCTCATTTTCGTCATCTCCTGGGTAGGATCGATGGACATTTGAGGAAATTTTTCGAAACTCCCGTCATGAGTACGACCTCAATAGCTGATTTCCCTTAAGGGAAATCTGCTAATAATGCACTTAATCAGAAACTATAAACGCACGAACGTTGGGTAGGTAAACTACACCCGTACATCTGATAGTCCTTATTTTGGATTGACAGGAAGATCATAACTTGTGATGTTAACGTATTTGGGAATAAGCAAATATATTACTTACGTGTTTATAAATTGGGTTTCGAATCATGAAGTAATGAAGTGTTTTGTTCTTTGTGTTGTCACAGTATAAATCCTCACTCATGAGTTTGTTTGAGGTTTCACTCCAGTATCATGACCAGCCTTTTTTATAGTGCTATTTTATATATATATATATATATATATATATATATATATATATATATATATATATATAAATATATATAAATATATATATATAAATATATAAATTCAACCGCAAAAAAAACCGGACACTTAGATTTAGTCTTGTAATTTTGTTAAATACTTAATATATACGTACATTAATCTTTTTTAATTAAAATAATTGGTTAATCTATGGGTTATTTAAACAAAATCTGCAAAAAGTGAATAATTTTTACTGATTATTTATAAAAAAGTGCAAAATAAAAAAAATGATAAATTAACACATTTAAAAAAAAAATTATTTTTCATTTTTATTACAGTGAATGGTAGACTTCGCTACCCCAAGCGTTTCGGCAATGTAACGTAAGCTCCGGCCTTTCATCTAAGTTTCAAAGACCCATTATTCTGGACCAAAATAAATATAAAACATTAATTAAAGAAAATGCTTGGTTAATAATTAAAGATGTTTAAATGAGCGAAAACTACATACAGTTTAGAATAGATCAACTTCACGACAAATAAATCTAATCTGAGTTTTATCTAATTGTATTTTCCCCCCCACTAATCCTGAATGGATTAGTTTCAATGGACTTAGAACTCTATCATTTCTCTTGTAATAACTAGAATATACTCCATAAAGAAACACATTGCTGAAAATTAGCTTTTAATGCGAACAAATATGGAAAGTGTCCGGGTTTTTTTTATTGCGGTTGAGTGTATATATATATATATATATAAAATATAGATATATATATATATATATATATATATATATATATATATTTATATATATTATATATATATTTGTGTGTATTATAGGGTCTGTGTAAATATGATGAAATTAAATTATACTGTCCCTTTTAATGAGAAGGGGCTCAGGTTAGTTCAAAATAAATCCATGGAGGATGAAGTTTTTAAAAATAAAGTTCCCTGGATGAACTATTCGATAATTACGGGGGGAAGGTAAACAACGTCAAGCCTCTAAAAGTTCTCAACTAAAAAGACAAGGACGAACAAGGAACTGGTGACAACCCGAAGACCGACTATTTAAAGTAAATCAGGAAAGATTAAAGCTTTTTTTTCGCAGACTTCATTAATCTTGAGTTAGGAACTTCTTTACCAGCTTAACCCTATTTCTTTAATTACAGTAATTATTTATTCATTAGTTATATGGATTATTGGAGGAGTTATTAGAAATAATTCATTTCATTAAATTATAGTTGTGTGGTAACTTATTACTGAGATAGCTCACTTAACAAATCTAAGTGAAACATCTAAGTGCCAAAAACAAGGTCAGTTTGATTTTTTAGCAGATTTCCCTCGGGGGAAATCTGCTATTGAGGTCGTGCTCATCTATCCAACCTTAGAGATGACGAAAATGAGGTCCGTTCAAAACTATATATGAATGAATGAATATTTTTATTGATTATAAAAATTTAACAATTTTATAGCAAGGGTTCAACCCTCTTCTTTTTTTCATATAAACCTAAACAGAGAATTCTTTTTTAAAAAATAACAAAAAACAAAAACTATATACAATAATTACTATAGAAAAAAAAAAAACATAAAACATTAATTTTATTTTAATTATTATAGTGTTTGTATTTTTTCCCTTTGACGTAAAGACCTTTACAAACGAAAACGTAAATGCAGTTTATTTTATTCTTGTCCATAAGGTCAAACAAATTATCCATGGATTGCTGTGGAATGTTGAGACTTTTCAGGAGGTGGTTTCTTCTATCTGCTAAAACAGGGCATGTAAGGATGAAGTGCGAAACACAACTAAATGCCCTAATTTATCTATTAGTAAACTTCACGAAAGAATCTGCTTAGTTTACGCATCCCCTGCGTGACGGACTTTCCCTTGAATCCTTTTTTCTGGCTGTCGTGTATGATGACGTCCTTCATTTATTCTGCAGACTTCTTATTTTATGACATGAATTCCCCTAAGGTAACTGCGTATGCACCGGACTTCCGCAAGATACCACTAGTTTTTTATGATGATTGTTTATTTTGGGTGATCCATTTACACTGTTAGGAGTGGATAATACCTTATCTTAATTAGTTCCATAATGGAAATTAAAAAGTAGCTATTTTCCATAGCATGATCCCAATTCACATTCTAAACAATAAGTCTCCGTGAACGGACTTGGAAACAATACTACAATTTAAGGACTTGAGACTGTTGCTAAGTTGGTCTGTTGTTCTGTGTTGAAGGAGTTCCGCTAGCGGTAGAATGAAGCGAACAAGACAAACTGGATGTTTTTCCCTGTCTCTCGCTAGAGAAGTTACTGTTTACCCTTTTCTTGTTCTCGCGCCATTGTCCCGACGTACTTCGCTCAATGAAGAAAGATAACTTGGTCTTGTCTTCAAGAAATGTAACACAGTGTTTGTGTCAACAAGCGATCCACCGGCCGAACTCCATTGACTAAAAGGCCGTTGACTTCATGTGAATATATTTTAAACTATATATATCATTTTGAGAATGATCTTCCAGTTGAATATTTCAAAAGTTTATGTGATAGTGACCGTAGATAATTCAATATATATCACTACGTGGACTTTTTTTTTTAGTTATTCGTTTCTTTGCAACGACATATAAATAATAGAAGCAAATTACATGTATGATAAAAAAAAAATTGACTTAATTATTGGCTTGAGGTGGGATATAGTCCATTGACGAATTCACATTGGAATGAACATTCGACAATACCATATTGGAGTTATGCTTTTCACAATACAATATGATATCTTGGCCACTGACGCTTCAAACGTCGTCTTGAGTTTTAGCAGATTCCCCTAAAGTAAAATCATTTATGGAGGCCGAACTCATGACGCGATTTTCGAAATTTTTCTACAAATATCCATCGATCTTACCCAGGAGATGACGCAAATGAGGCCCGTTCAAAATTATATGGATATATATTTTTATTGTTAACGCTCTAATGATCGAAATTTTTGTTTATTCGTTACCAAACTCGGTATTTAATCGTATTATGTAAAAAGAAAGATTAAGTTGGTTAATAGCTGAAATCGGAACAGTGGCAGGGGGCGGGGGGTGGGTTTTACGAGGGGGGGTGAGAATTTCGAAAATTTGAAATATCTCAGTTACTATACGTCAGATCGTTAAATTGTATAGAACCAATCATATAGCAAATGTAATGCTCAATAAATGTTGTTATACATGTTTTTCTCTATCTTGATTATTAACCGAGATATTTGCATTTCTTAGTTTTCTGCCTTCAGTAAAGCCCCACTCCAACTCATGTCATGTTGACAGTATGGTGATATAATATGAAGCACGTTATTTGAAGCCTAAATGCCAAATATTGTTCTCATTTGGGAAATCTACTTAGTGAAAGCTGACCGACGTTTCTGGAATATGGGCAGATGAGAGTGATTCGAAGTATTAGGATGTGCGGGGAGGAGAGAGTGCAATTCAAAATATTGGGGTTTGGCTACAAAAGGAATGTTGAGGTCATTATGGCGAGTTGAATTGGATACATAAAATGGGGGATCTGTAATTTTGTGGAGTATTCTGGATTGGAGGGTATGGATTTTGTAGGAATTTGAAGGTTTAGTGGAACCCCAAAGTTCAAGTCCGTATGACCGTATTGGTCTGAGTACTGTCGTATAAATCAATGGTTTGTTGTGTAGTGATAGTTTAGATCTGTTGTCAAGCAGTCTAAGTAGACGTCTGTACCGTCGATTCAATTCTTGCCTTTTTAGTGTGATGTGAGGTTTTCTAGCTAGTCGCTAGTCTAATGTGAGTCCTAGATACCTAATTTGTGATTCTCGTGGAATTAGTGCGCTAACGAGCATAACTGGAGGTCAAATGGATCGACGGAAGGTAAATGTTACATGGCTTGATTTGTTGCTGTTGACCTTGATCCTCCATTGAGTCAGCCAGGATTCTAGCAGAGCTAGGTGTTCTTGTAGAGACGCGGATACCATATTTGGGTCTGAGCTGGACGACAAGGTTGCAGTGTCATCAGTGAGAAAGGATGTTTCAGGATGTGATGTCGTCAGTATGGACAAGAAATAAGAAAGGACTTAGGATGCCCTACTGTGGTGGAAAATTTTTGAAAATACTTTATTTTTTCACTTCAATCCATTAAGAATTCCTTCTGTAATGCTTCTTTATGTTCTTTATTTACCGAGATGTTAGCATTTATTAATTTCCAGCCTTATATACAACCCCCTTCTTTGAAAAAGTACAACCGCACGTTATGAAAAAGTCAACACACCATGAACCGTCTTATTTCAAGTTGAAATACCAAATATTATGTTCAACAAATCATTTCTAGAAGAGATACATGCAAATAAGCTCAGATGCCCCCCCCCTTTATTCTAGAATAACTAAAATTAGAGCAATTGAGATTGAAAATATTCTGGTTCATTATAAATTGCACTATTAGGTATGGTAAATAGTTTTCAAAAAAAAAATTAAAATATTGTTGCGAAAATTAAATACATGAATAATCCTTCAGAGAGAGAGAGAGTCGCGTATTTGGAAAGTGCGAGATAGATCAAAGAGGACCGCCTTCTCTATTCTAGCCCCCTAATTATAGACTTCGTCCTGCCTTAGCGTCGAAGGAACCAGACGATCCCCCCCCCTTTCTGAATGTATGCCGACAACCTATAATAAAGAACAAAAGAGCCGCAGATCGAGTCAGTTTTCTCTCTCACCTGTCTTGGATGTTTCACATCAGTTGCTGACAGCACAGTGCGAATTAGTGCAGTGCGTGTAAAAGTGTTTTTATAAGAAGAACAGTGGGGGGTTGGTTTTTTATTTATTTTGGGTGCCGGCTGTGTGTAAGTTAACAGTTTAGTGCCGTTGTTTTAAGGCAGTGCAGGTGCCGAGAAAAGTAACGAAACAGTGGAGTGCCGCAAAGTAAAGGACAGTGCCGTGCCGTCTTTTTCTCTGTGAAATTTCAGTGATATTGACGTGATTTATTGGACTGTTGACTCATTGAAGAACAGTGACGCTATCATTGTTATAAAGAACAGTGAGTAGTAATTAAGAAATAATTACCAAGTGTATTGTGCATTGTGACATAAATTGTGCAGTGATTAAAACTGTGAAACTTGCGAGTATTTAATTTTGCAATCCAAAAGGACTCTTATTAAAAACGTTTATTACTGGTTTTGGTAGCAATATTACTTTCTGATATTTTTCAGATATTGTTTTTCTTTCCGTTCAAGAATATTTCTATCATTCAGCTCTGAGAGGTTGGCTCCCAGTTTGTTTACAATGCAGACACTTTCCGTTGCGGAGGCTATTAAAATGTTAAATTCTTGACTGAAAGATTTCTCATTGTCATTTGTAATTGTTCTCTTAATATTCATGGTTTTGTTAAGTGTAAACGTATGTAGATTACAGTATTGAAAAACGTCACGTGGGAAATCTGCTTAGTTTACGCAGCTTCTACTTAACTGAGTTTATTGACAGTGTAGCTGCAATATGATATAATAATTTCGTCCTACTTTAAATAAAGAGTAGGTCGTTGATACGACTCTAGCCTAATAGGTGACGCACGCACAATCATTTTAAATTGTCCAATCTTAATTCGACAGTGATTGAGGCTGGCGAGGAATTTTCACTATTGGACCGGCCTCTCGACAATCTAGTGAAGGATGAAACAATATGCGGCAATTCCATCGTCACAATAATGTGAGTCGGTTGGTTTCGATCAAGAAAACAGGATGCACGGCATCGTTTGTAAAGTGAGTTTCTTGAGCGAAGTGAGATGCATTTTAAAGTACACATGAGGAGATTAAAATCTGAAGTGTAATTGAAACGAGGCAATGTGATACTCTACAGAAGAATTTTAATGATCCTTTTTGCATGGATAAACATTACGTAAATCCATGGCCCATCAAATGTTTCTAACCAACGTTCGTGCGTTCATAGTTTTCGATTAAG